>PVJC01045843.1:0-13529 GCA_004026665.1 Murina feae
GGGCCCCTAGTGTGGAATATAAAGGACAAAATAAAACTGATGAACAGAGTGGATTCAGAGGCATGGAAGCATGGAACAGAGTGCAGAATCTCAGAGGAAAGACGGGGGATGGTGGGTAGATGGGAACTAATCAACCAAAGACCTTGTATGAATATATGCATAACCCATGGACACAGACAATAGTGTGGTAAAGGTCTGGAGGGAGGTAAGGGGGAAAAGGGGGTACATCTGTATTACTTTCAATAATAGAGATAAATTAAGAAAAAAGAATGTAAAGAACCTACATTCCAGGCTAGATGTGGAAAATTTATCACTGATTCAGAACCTTGAAAGGATTGAGGACTGTTGAATTTTTAGGCAATGCGGAGACAGAAATGATTTTTAAGTGATTAACATGATCAGATAGTGTTTTTAAAAATTCATGTGTGGTAGTAGTTTGGTAATGGAACTGTGTTGGTAGGAAGCTTGAGAATAACCAGAGACCTGTCAATACCTAAGTCCCAGACCTCCTGATTCAGGCACAGGAAAAATGTAATGAAACTGAAGCAGTTGGGAAAAAAACAGGGAAGACCTCCTGCCTAGACCCAACCCAAAGCTGGTCTGGCTGAAGCTTGGGGCATGTGGAGCACATGGGCTTTGTGGCTGGCAACGTTTTTGGGCCAAACCACAGGAAAAATTTAAACACTTCAGTTGTCACAACAGAGCAAACCTGAATGACAATGACTTTTTTTAAAAGCAAGCTTTTAAAAATAAAAATACTTCACATACTCACGAAACTCTCAGGAAAGCTGGCTACCCCTCAGACAAACTTATTTATTTAAAATTTTATTTTTCAGTTACAGTTTTACATTCAGTGTTACTTTGTATTAATTTTAGGTGTACAGCATAATGGTTAGACATTTATATAACTTATATAACATATGAAGTGATCCCTTGATTAAATCTAGTACCCATCTGACACCATAGTTATTATAATACTATTGACTATATTTCTTATGCTATACTTAATCCCTTTCCTTTTTCACCCAGTCACCCAGCCCCCCTCTCATCTGGCAACCATCAGTTTGTTCTCTGTATCTAGGAGTCTGTTTCTGTTTTGTTTGTTCATTTATTTTGCTTTTGAGATTCCACATATAAGTAAAATCATATGGTATTTGACTTTCTCTGTCTGACTTATTTCACTTAACATATTATCCTATAGGTCCAACCACATTGTCACAAAAAATGGCAACATTTCATTTTTTTTATGGCTGAGTAATATTCCATTGTATGTACCCCTTCTTCTTTATCCATTCTTCTCTTAATGGAAACCTGGGTTGCTTCCATATCTTGGCTACTATAAATAATACTGCAATGAACATAAGGGTGCATGTATTTTTTTCTAATTAGTGCTTTGGGTATTTCCAATAAATACCCAAAAGGGGAATTGCTGGATCATAAGGTAGTTCTATTTTTAATTTTTTGAGAACTTCCATACTGTTTTTCATAGTGACTGCACCAGAAAATTATTCTTATTCGTCATTTAAGAAATACTTTCTTTCACTTGTTCATACAACTACTATCTCAGTAGCTCATGTTATTTTATTTTTCAGACTTGCTTTTTTGAGGCATAATCAACATCAAATAAACTACACAAGTTAAAGTGTACCATTTGATAACATTTGAAAATATCTACACACCTATGAAACCATCACTACAATAAAAATAATGAGCATGTCCATTACCCCTCAAAGTTTCCTGTGCCTCTCTATAATCTCTTCTTCTCACTCCACCTTTCCCTGCTTCCCTAGAGAAGAACTGATCTGCTTTCTGTCAATATAAATGAGTTCGCATTTTCTGGAATTTTATGCAAATAGAATCATACAATATGTGCTCATTTTTGACTGGCTTCTTTCACTCGGCATAATTACTGTGAGGTTCACTCACATTGTTGTATGTATCATTAGTTCATATGCCATAATTTATTTATCCATTTATCTGTTAGTAAGTATATGAGTTGTTTCCAGATTTCAGCTATTGCAAACAGAGCTGCTGTGGACATTCATGTACATGTCTTTGTTTGGACCTATGCTTTTATTATTCTTGCGTCCATCTCTAGGAATGGAATGGCTGGATCATATGGAAGGTATCCTATATAATCCTATATAATAAAGAGGTAATATGCAAATTGACCATCACACTCTCACACAAGATGGCTGCCCCCATGTGATCACAAGATAGCCATCCCCATGTAGTTATAAGATGGCCACCACAAGATGGCCGGCAGGAGAGGGCAGTTAGGGGCAACCAGACCAGCAAGGGAAGGCATTTAGGGGGAGACCAGGCCTGCAGGGGAAGGCAATTTGGGGTGACCAAGCCTGCAGGGGAGGGCAGTTGTGGGCAATTGGGTCAGAAGGGGAACAGTTAGGCATTGATCAGGCTGCAGGGGAGTGGTTAGGAAGTGATCAGGCTGGCAGGCAGAAGTGGTTAGGGGTAATCAGGCAGGCAGGCAGATGAGTAGTTGGGAGCCAGCTGCCCCTGATTGTGACAGAGATATCTGACTGCCGTACATCCCCCAAGGGGTCCCAGATTGGAAAGGGTGAAGGCTGGGCTGAGGGACAACCCCCTCCTGCAGTGCCTCTATTATGTCTAATGTTTTAATACACTCTCAGTCAATTTACCAAAGTGGTTGTGTCATTTTACATTCATCAAGAGTGAACAAAAGTTGTGCCATATCCTTGGCAATACTTAATCAGGTCAGTTCCAAAAATGTTTTTAGCCATTCTCATTTGTATGTAGAAATATCTTTTTTTGGGGGGGAGGGAAGGGGAGAATAGAGTGTCCATTCAAATCTTTTGCCTATTTTTTAAATTGTGTTATTTGTTTTCTAATTGAGTTCTTTAATCCATTATGTACACAAGTCTATCATCAGATGTATGATTTGCAAATATTTTACCCTAGTCTGTGGTCTAGGTAACCAGCAACCTCTTCTGTCAGGAGTGCTGGAGCTGGTTGGATAAACACCTCCTCTTTACCTTGGTGGTTTTTGCAGAGAAAACATTTTTTATTTTGATGAAGTACAATTTATCAATTTTTCTTTATAGATCTTGTCTTTGGTGATGTATCAAGAAAATCTTCACCTAACCCAAGTGTCTGCCATACTAAAATAACAACTGCCAATAAAAAAAAATCAAGTCATTTGAGAGTCGTTCTGGACTCTTCCTAGGACAATGGTCTTAACAGGAAACTCCTGAAGGCTGCAAATTCACATGACTCCCCAGAGACATGCTTATAGAAAATGCAATCAACAAAACTCCACAACACAGCTAGTTGGTCAAGGCCAACCCAAAGTCATTCCCAGAGCCTGAGAAAAGGTCTATAATCAGCCCCTGGGTATTGAGGTGGGGACTTATCATATAAAATGGTCTTTTCCACATATCCTCAGGGACATGGCTAAACCAGCAGTGGGATGGGAAACAAAACATCTCAGTTTTAGTCCTGCCTTGACCACTCTTTCTGGTGATGTGAACCTTGACAAATATGCTTTCCTCCCTGAGTACCAGTTTTCTTCTCTTATAATACAATTATAATATAATGAGAGGGCCAGTGCATGAAATTCATGCATTGGGGCTGTGTCCCTCAGCCCAGCCTTCACCCTCTCCAATCTGGGACTGCTGGCTTCTAACTACTCACCTGCCTGTCTGCCTGATTGCCCCTAACTGCTTCTGCCTACCAGCCTGATCACCCCCTAACCACTCCTCTGCCAGCTTGATTGATGCATAACTGCTCTCCCCTGCTGGCCTGGTCCCCCCCAACTGCCCTCCCCTGCAGGCCTGGTCACCCATAGCTGTCCTCTCTTGCAGGCCTGGTCCCCCCACCCAACTGCCCTCTCCTCCAGGCCATCTTGTGGTGGCCATCTTATGACCACATGGAGGTGGTGGCCATCCTTGACCACATGGGGGTGGCCATCTTGTGTGAGGGTGTGACGGTCAATTTGCATATTACCTCTTTATTATATAGGATACCATTCCAGTCCACTCCTTTGGGTTTTCTTGAAGAATTAGGGAGATATGGAGCAAACATATTTTAAAAACCTTCTAAGTTTCTCATTTGTCACTTCTCCCAGGGAGTCTCCCAGCAACCTTTCTTGTCATGAGTGCTGGGGCTGGTTGGATAAACACCTCCTCTTCACAATTCTGTGTACTGAAGATGGTAAAATGAGGCTCCCAGTCTCTCTGGCAGTGTGATCTTAGGCAGTTATCTTGATTTCTTAGAACATTTATACCTCATATTACTCTTTAGACAATCTCATAGGCCCCTTCCAACTCTGACATAGTCTTGGTTCTAGGGGGACATTTCCCAGTTTATGGCTAGTACACACTCGTATGAAAAGAAAGCTTGTTGATTTGGAGTGGGGCTGGGTTGATGGTATTGGGTGGGCTGGCATGCTCTTTCCTCAAGTGTTCTATATAAGCATATAGTACAAAATAAAGAACACTGTGTCTGCACTCAGGCTGCCTAGATGCTCTAAGACCTTGAGCATCCCTTGTAACTTGCCTAGGCCTATTTCCTCATCTATAACGAAGAGACACTGGCCACTGTTCAGCCTACTATTTGGCACTGTAAAACTGGAAAGGATTATTATTACTGTCATTTTTCTGCATATTTAAGGCCTCTGTACAATGAAGACACTGTATATCACACTGAAAAATTAAATATACCAAAAACCATTTTGCACTAAGTTAGAGTTTGAAACAAAAATTATTTATCAGACAAGCATTGCTATTGGGAGTGTTTTAGTTTTTAATTAAAGTCTTTTTTAAACTCTGGCTCCATGGTGTAAAGGTTTTGGAATTAGTAATATTAAAACATTAGTTACACTGGTGAGTTTTTTTTAAGGCAGGATGAAAATGTTAACCCAGTGGTGCCCAGCACTGACCATAAGACCTTTACCAGTAAGTGGCTACCCTTGTGGTCATTACTATTAACCTTTAGGTGCATAATTAAGACACACACAGAAACCTCCATTTCACCTAGAAGTTTCACTTCACTGTTTTATCTGTGCCTTAAAGCTCTTTGGGGAGTATTTACCATCAACTTTTGTTACCGACAAAGAAACTACAGCTCCGAAAAATTGATTTGGTCAAAGTTACACAGCTTGCTGGGAGCAACAGAGCCCAGGAGGTCATGAGGTAGTTCCATAACCAGTGGAGAAAACAGGGTTGGAGGTCAGGCATCAGCAGGTGTGGGCACCTGTGTAATGGGAACAGTTACTGTGTGTGAATGGGGATAATGCCTACTTTATGGAGGTACAATGTGTACAGCTATTAGTCCAGGGCTGGGCACTAACTTAACAAAAGTTAGCTCTTCTGCATCTTCTACCTCACTGTCCACTGGAGCACATGAGTGTTGACACACACAGTCACAGGCAAACTCCTATTTACACAGATTCCCCAAACCACCCAGGACCATTTGCCAACCAGTCTGGAACTGACTAAATTTTCAGTTCCCTCTCAGCTTGTGTGTCCAGGGCTTTGGAGACTTTTCTCTACTCCTGTCTTTCTCTCCTTCAGCCCTGACAGCCAACACCGCAGCCTGAGCCCGGACCTCACCTGGCTCTGGAGGCTTCAGAGGGGTGGGAGGAAGGGATGCGGGGCAAGGGAGGGTGCTTCATTTCTGCTGGGAAGGGAGGAAAAAAAGAGGAAAATCTGGAGCAGCAACTCTTCCTTCTTCTCTTCCCTGGAGGTGTCCCTGCTCTTATCTCCCAGACTCCCGACCAGCAATCACCCTCTCTCAGGCCTGGGTTCCAGCCCTTAGAGCTCAGCTCCATGACAAGTCAGCTTTTTCTCTGGCACGTGGAGAAAGCAGTTGTGCCCAAGGCCTGCAGAGAACCTGGGAACTTGCTAGAGAGGGGCAACTCTGAAGTCCTGTACCAGAGAAAGCCAGTAAAAACTCTGGGGTTGGGGCCCAGCAATCCTTTTTAACCAGCTCCCAGGTGATTTGGATATATCCAGAGTGTGAAAACCACTGTCTTGGGAAACAACTGAAGACCTGAGAATTCCATTTAGCTTCTTGCCAAGCTCAGTTAGAACCTCCCAAGTTGCTGGTGAGGATTGTGCTTACTCAGGGGTCAGGATGGGGATGGGGAAGAAGGGAAAAACTCAGACTTAGCTCTGCTCTGTGGGAAAGGCAGGGACAAAGAGGCAGGAATACAACTTTTACTGAGCATCTAGTATGGGGTAAGTACTTGGCACCTAGTGGATCATTTCATAATTAAACAATTTTTTTAAACTTTATTGTTTAAGGTATTACAAATAGTAGTACATCTCTCTCTCTTTCTTTTCCTCCACTGACCTCCCCCCGGCCTCCCCTACACTCTAGCACTTGCCCTTGTCCCCTTTCCCCCAGTGTCTTGCATCTGTTGGCTGTGCTTATATGCATGCATACAAGGCCTTCAGTTGATCTCTTGCCCTCCCGAACCCTCCCCTACTTTCCTGCTATAGTTTGACAGTGTTTTCTATGCTTCTTTGCCACTGTCTATTTGTGTTCAGCAGTTTGTAATGTTCTTTATTATCCATAAGTTAGTGAGATCATGTGGTATTTATCTTTCACTGACTGGCTTATTTCAATTAGCATGAAGCTCTCCAGATTCATCCATGCTGTTGCAAATGGTAAGAATTCCTTCTTCTTCTTCTTTTTCTTACAGCAGCATAGTATTCCATTGTGTAAATGTACCACAGTTTTCTAATCCACTCATCTGCTGATGGGCATTTAGGCTTTTTCCACCACCTTTCTGATTGGTGTTTCTGGTTTCTTGGGATATATTCCTAGAAGTGGTATTACAGGGTCAAATGGAAGTTCCATTTTCAATTTTTTGAGGAAAAGCCATACTGTTTTCTACAGTGGCTGCACCAGTCTGCATTCCCACCAGCAATGCACAAGGGTTCCTTTTTCTCTGCATCCTCTTTAGCACTGGTCATTTGTTGATTTGTTGATGATAGCCATTCTGACAGGTGTGAGATGGTACCTCATTGTTGTTTTGATTTGCATCTCTCGAATGATTAGTGAATTTAAGCATTTTTTTTTCATATGTCTCTTGGCTTTCTGAATGTCCTCTTTCAAAAAGTGTCTATTTAGGTCATTTGCCCATTTTCTGATTGGATTGTTTATCTTCTTTTTGTTAAGTTGTATGATTTTCTTGTAAATGTTGGAGATTAAACCCTTAGCGGAGATAACATTGGCAAATAAGTTCTTCCATGCAGTAGGCTTTCTTGTTTTGTTGATGGTTTCGTTTGCTGTGCAGAAGCTTTGTATTTTGATGTAGTCCCATTTGTTCATTTTCTCTTTAGTTTCCATTGCCCTAGGAGCAATATTGGTAAAGATATTGCTACATCAAATGTCAACTATTTTGTTGCCTTTGGCTTCTTCTAAGATTTTTATGGTTTCCCCTCTTACGTTTAAGACCTTTATCCACTTTGAGTATATTTTTGTGAATGGTGTAAGTTGGTGATCTAGTTTCTTTTTTTTTTTTGCAAGTATCTGTCCAGTTTTCCCAACCCCATTTACTGAAGAGACTGTCTTGTCTCCATTGTATGCTCTTGCCTCCTTTGTCACATAGTAATTGAGCATACTGGCTTGTGTTGATCTCTGGGTGTTTTGTTCTGTTCCACTGGTCTATATGTCTGTTCTTGTGCCAGTACCAGGCAGTTTTGAGAACAGTGGCTTTGTAGTATAGCTTAATATCTAGTATTGTGATTCCTCCAACATTGTTCTTCTTTCTCAAGATTGCTACAGCTATTCAAAGTTTCTCTTTTTTTTTTATTCCAGATGAATTTTTGGAGAATTTGTTCTAGGTCTTTGAAGTATGCCAATGGTATTTTAATGGGGATTGCATTGAATTTATAGATTGCTTTGGGTAGTATGGACATTTTAATGATGTTTATTCTACAAATCCATGAACATGGTATATTCTTCCATTTGTTTATATACTCCTTTATCTCTTTTTTTAACATCCTGAAATTTTCTGAGTACAAGTCCTTTGTCTCCTTGGTTAAGTTTATTCCTAGGTATCATTTTTTTTTGCTGCAATGGTAAATCGGATTGCTTTTTAAGTTTCTCTTCCTGTGAGTTTGTTATTGTTGTATAGAAAAGCCATAGACTTCTGGGTGTTAATTTTGTATCCTGCTACATTGCCAAATTCATTTATTAAGTCTAGTAGTTTTTTTGATGGAGTCTTTGGGGTTTTCTATATATAGAATCATGTAATCTGTGAATAAGGACAGTTTTACTTCTTCTTTTCCAATTTGGATACCTTTTATTTCTTCTTCTTGTTTGATTGCAATGTCTAGTACTTCCAGTACTATGTTGAAGAGAAGTGGGGAGAGTGGGCATCCCTGTCTTGTTCCTGTTCTTAAGGGAAATGGTTTTAGTTTTTCCCATTGAGTATGATGTTGGCTGTGGGTTTGTCATTTATGGATTTTATTATATTGAGGTATGATCCTTCTATTTCCACCCTGCTGGGAGTTTTTATCAAGAAAGAGTGTTGGATTTTGTCAAATGCTTTTTCTGCATCAATGGATCTGATTATATGGTTTTTATCTCTCAGTTTGTTTATGTGGTATATCACATTTATTGATGTTGTACCATCCTTGCATCCTCAGGATAAATCTCACTTGGTCATGGTGTGTGATCTTTCTAATGTATTGCTGGATTTGATTTGCTAGAATTTTGTTGAGGATTTTGGTGTCTGTGTTCATGAGGGAACAATTGGCCTGTAATTCTCTTTCGTTGTATTGTCTTTATCTGGTTTTGGGATTAGGGTAATGCTGGCTTAGTGGAAAGAGCTTGGAACTGCTCCTTCCTCTTGAATTTTTTTTAAATAGTCTGAGGAAGATAGATTTTATTTCTTCTTTGAATGTTTGATAGATCTCCCCTGTGAAGCTGTCTGGTCTAGGGCTTTTTATTGTTGTAATTTTTTTTATTACTGCTTCAATTTTCTCCATAGTTATCAGCCTATTCAGATTTTTTGATTCCTCCTGGTTGAGTTTTAGAAGGTTGTATTTTTTTTTAGGAATATGTCCATTTCTTCTAGGTTGACCAGTTTGTTGGAGTAGAGTTGCTCATAGTATTTTTTTACAATGCTTCGTATTTCTGTGGGGTCTGTTGTTATTTCACCTCTTTTGTTTCTTATTTTGTTTATTTGGGTCCTCTCTCTTTGTTTCTTGGTGAACCTGGCTAAAGGTTTATCAATCTTGTTTAATCTTTCAAAGAAACAGCTCTTGGGTTTCATTGATATTTTTTATTGTTTTTCTTTTGTTGTTGTTGTTGTTGTTTTGTCTCCATGTCATTTATTTCCACTCTGATCTTTATTATTATTTCCTTCCTTCTGATCACATTGGGCTTTTCTTATTGCTCTCTTTCTAATTCTTCAAGTTGCAGAGTTAGATGGCTTATTACCAGTTTTTCTTGTGTGTGTTTTTTAGGTAGGCCTGTAATGTTATGAATTTCCCTCTCAGAACTGCTTTCACTGTGTCCCAAAGATTTTGAATTGTGTTTTCATTGTTGTTTGCTTCTGGGATGTTTTTTATTTCTTGTTTGATCTCTTTGGTAACCCACTCATTGTTTAGTAGTGTGCCATTCAGTCTCTAAGTGTTTGAATTTTTGTGATTGTTTTTACTGTAGTTGATTTCTAATTTTATGCCATTGTGATCTGAGAAGATGCTTGATATGATTTCAGTCCTCTTGAATTTGGAGAGACTTTGCCTGTGATCCAATATGTGGTCTACCTTTCAAAATGTCCCATGTGTGCTCAAGAAGAATGTATATTCTATAGTTTTGGGGTGGAATGTTCTAAAGATGTCAGTTAAATTCATCTGATCTAGTGAGTCATTAAAGATTGATGATTCTTTGCTAATTTTTTTCTAGAGCATTTATCCTGTGATGTTAATGGAGTATTAAAGTCTCCTACTATGATTGTGTTGCTGTCAATCTCTTCCCTGATATCTTCCAGAAGTTTTTTTTTTTTTTTTTTTTTAATGTATTTAGGTGCTCCTGCATTGGGTGCACAAATGTTTACCAGAGTTATATCCTTTTGTTGTATGGATTCCTTTAGAATTATGAAGTGGTCTTTCTTGTCTCTTGTTATGGTCTTCACTTTGAAGTCTATTTTGCCAGATATAAGTGTTACTACCCCAGCTTTTTTTTTAATTTCCATTTGCCTGATAGATATTTTTCCATCCCTTCACTTTCAGTCTGCGTGAGTCCCTCCCTTGTTCTGAGGTGAGTCTCCTGTAGACAGCATATATATGGATCATATTTTATTATCCATTCACTCACTTGATGTCTTTTGATTGGAGCATTTAATCCATTTATGTTTAATGTTCTTATTGGTACTTGTTTGTAGCCATTTCTGTACTTTATGCCTGTGTTCCTTCCTCCCTTTCTATTTCTTCTTTTTACAGCATTCCCTTTAGCATTTCTTTCATTTCTGGCTTGATAGTGATAAACTCCCATAGCCTTTTTTAATTTTGTCTGCAAAGCTCCTGATTTCCCCTTCAAGTTTGATTGGTAGTCTTGCTGTATAGAGTATTCTTGGATTCAGTCTTTTGCTTTGCATCACTTTGTATACCTCCTTGCATTTCCTTCTAGCTTGATATGTTTCTGTTGAGAAATCATTTGATAATCCGATGGGGGATCCTTTGTAGGTAACTCTCTGTCTCTCTTGCAGCCTTTAAGATTCTCTCTTTGTTGTTAACATTTGCCATTGTAATTATGATGCATCTTGGTGTGGGTCTTTTAGGATTCATCTTGCTTGGGACTCTCTGTACTTGTGTAACTTTTTCCTTCCCCATATCCGGGAAGTTTTCTGTCATTATTTCTTCAAATAGATTTTCTAATACTTGCTGCTCTTCTTGTCCTCTGGAAATCCCATTATATGTTTGTTACTTTGTTTTTGTGTTGTCCCACAGCTCCCTTAGGCTCTCCTCCTGCATTTCATTTTTTTTCTCCAGTTGCTGTTCAGATTGAGCTTGTTTCTCTACCTTATCTTCTAACTCATTAATTTGGTCCTCTGCTTCTTCTAGTCTACTGTTGAAACCTTCCATGGTGTTTTTGATTGTAGCTATATCACTTTTAATTTTTTCCTGGTTTTTGCATAGGTTGTTGATTTTCTCATCTCTCTGGTGAATGAATTTTACAACCATTACTCTGAATTCTTTTTCTGTCATGTTGCATGCTTCCATTTCACTAATTTCCTTTCTTGGTGACTTCTCATTTTCTTTCCTCTGGGGATTGTGTTGTCTCCTTACTCTGACTATCACCAGAGTTGCATGGCCCTGGGCCATGTGCAGTGGGAGCTTTGCACCACCTGAGTGTCACTGAAGAGCTCTGACACCAAGACATGTGGCTGCTGTGGGTTGGTGGGAGCCATGCTCACCCAGGATCAGAGTCACCAGTGCTCAGTGTAGCCTCATGCATGCACCTAGAGTCAGGGACCCTACCTGCGCTATGCTGAATCAGAGACCCTACTGGCATATGGTGAAAATCAGAGCCCTCTAGGACATTCCAGGAATCAGAGTTCCTCTGTGCCCACACCAAGAATTGAGTATTAGAGTCTCTGTTGCTTGGTGTGGCCTCACACCAAGAATCAGGGTCCCTGTGTATGCATGTGCCCAAAATTGGAGTCACTGGCTCTTAGTGTGAATGCACTGGAAATCTGGGCTCCCAGGTGCACATGATGAGAAACAGAGTCAAGTCACTGGTGCTCAGTGCTGCCTCTTATGCGGGGAAGCAGAGTCCCCAATCTGCTTGGGGGACCATGTTGCACAGTAGCACTGTTTCAGCAGGAGGTCCACTCCTATGCTGCAGAAAACAGATTTCCATGTGTGCTTGCCCAGAATTGAAGTCAAGTGGCACTGTTGCCCTGTGCGGACATGGGGTTTGGTAGCCTGATTATGTTGCAGGGAATAGATTCCCAGTGTCCACACACACCCAGGCTCAAATACCTGTAGTAGCGCTGTGGCCCTGTGCGAGAGGCGGGTCTAGCAGTTCCTATGGCGCTGCCACAAGCCTGCAAGGAGGGGGATGGGCTCCGTGGCTCTCAGAAATCCACGGCTGGGATGTCTGGATACTTGGTGTCTGTGGGTCTGCAGCTGTGGTTGCAGGTCTTTGTCCTCAGTGGCTGTAAGGTCCCAGTTTGCATCTGAGACCAGACTGAGTGGTGCTGAGGCCAGGATCCCAGTATCAAGCAGCTCCATTTTTCAAGATGGTGTGGTCTCTGTGTCTGCGCTGGCCACCCCTGGAGTGTCCACAGTGGCAGCGGAGCTCCACCGTCTAAGACTGCCCAGTTTGGCGACGCTTTGGAAGACCTACAGGATCTAACTATCCCTATCTCATACACAAACACCATACATGTCCACACACTCCTATATCGCTCCCTCACTCTCTCACACTCTCTCCCTTCCTACCTTCCTGCTGGTCACCATCTTCAGAACCTCTTTAACAAATTTTTAAAGTTAATTTTGTTTTCCCCTACATTACAGATGGATAATCTGAGGTTTATGCTGGGAAAGGGTAAAGAGAAGAAGAGGAGAGTTACACAGATATAGGACCACAGACTGGCCAATAGATCTTTTTTTTAAAATATATTTTTTAATCAATTTTTTACAGAGAGGAAGGGAGAGGGATAGAGAGCTAGAAACACCGATTAGAGAGAAACATCGATCAGCTGCCTCCTGCACACCTTCTACTGGGGATGTGCCCTCAACCAAGGTACATGCCTTTGACTGGAATTGACCTGGGACCTTTCAGTCTGCAGGCCGATGCTCTATCCACCAAACCAGTTAGGGAGGACCAGAGATCTTATCCATAAAAATTGTCTTGTCCAACATGTTTATTTTATAGATAGGGAAACTGAGGGCCAGAGAGGATAATGAACTTGCCCAAGATCACATAGAAAGTCAATGTCTATTAAGTCCTCATCCAGCACTTGGTCCCAGCTTTTAACCATTTTGTTTTGAAATAATTTCAGATTTACAGAAAAGTTGGGATAGTTTAAAGTTCCCTCACATTCCTCATTCTATTTCCCCTAAACATAACATCTTACACATTCATAGTCTAGTTATCCAGAACTTTCAGGGAGTTTAATTAATTTTTTATTTTGAGGTAATTATAGATTTCCATTCAGTCATGCTATATAATAAAGAGGTAATATGCAAATTAACCCTCACACCCTTATAAGATGGCTGCCTATAACCAGGCCAGCAGGGGGAGTTAGTAAGAGACAACCAAACGACTGAACAAACAGACTGTGTGGGGTGACCAGGTCGGCAGGGGTGTTAGTGAGGAATGACCAAATGACTGAACAGCAGGCTGTGTGGGGTTACCATACTTGTGGGAGGGGCTGTAAGGGGTGACCAGGCCAGCAGGGGGGGCATTTGAGGGTGATTAGGCTGGCATGGGGGGCAGTGAGGGGTGACTAGGCCAGAGGAGGAGGCAGTTAGGAGCAACCAGGTCAGCAGGGAGGGGACAGTTGGGGGTGACCTGGCCAGCAG
>PVJC01045844.1:0-13543 GCA_004026665.1 Murina feae
AAAATGTGAAATATTCTTATGGTGGGACATTATAACTATGCAGAGGAATAAACTATATCTAAATGTATCAGTGGAGTCATCACAAAAATATAAGAATGAGAAAAAGTGTGGAATGTGTCCCATATGTAATTTGTGTACATTTTAAAATAAAATACCCATGTGTGTATATTAATAAATATAAAAATAAGCAGAAAGGCTATATAATAGATATATAATATGTGCATTTGGGGAAGGAGGTGAGGGGAGGGAATCAGTCTGGATTTTCAGGTCAAAGGAGAATTCAGCATAATCTGCTCTTTTATTTCTTTTATTTAAAGCCTGTAAATTGAGCCCTAGCCATTGGATAGAGCATTGGTCCTTGGACTAAAAGGTCCTGGGTTTGCAACCAATCGACGTGTCTCTCTCACGTCCATGTTTCTTTCCCCCCCTCTCCCTTCCACTCTCCCTAAAAATCAATGGAAAAATATCCTTGAGTGAGGATTAACCAAAAAACAAAAACTGTAAGTTGTAAACGAATGGAATCTGTAAGACAAAAAGCAAAAAGAACTGTGCTTAAGAACAGTACTCTTGTCAATAAAATCGACTTGCATGGGGTGGAGGCTGACATTACTGATACTGCTGTACATGCATACTGGAATGGAACAATCAAGGGAATGAATGGCAGATGGTAGAATCCAGGTTTCTCAAAGTTGGAGTCGAAATGTACTGTTTAGCTGGAGGAGGGAGGCTAGAATGATCCACAGGGTGATGGGTTAGAATTGGAGACAATCAGAATTTATAAAGAACTTGTGTTTAACTTAGTAGAGATTAAGTATCCTAATAAAAGAGTAATATGCAAATTAGGTGTCACTCCATGGCAAAGATAGCCGCCCCCGTGGCCACAAAATGGTGGTGCCCAGTCTGGCTCAGCCCCACCACTGAAGTGGTCAGGCCTGTTAGCCAGGCAGGTGGTGGGGTAGGCGGGGGGCTCGTGGGGTGGAACAGGCAATCAGAGGGGAATGGGGGTCCCCTGCCCAGGCCAGAGGCCTTCACCAGAGACATGGGCAGGGGCAGAGCTGGTGTTCGGAGAGGGCAGGGGCAGAGCTGGTGATCGGAGAGGTATGAGGGTGCCCTACCCAGGCATAAGACCTGGGCCAGAGGCCTCAGGCCTGGGCAGGGGCAAGTCCGGAGATCACAGGGGCCTGGGCTCCGCAGAGCCAGCGGTAAGAGGGGCAGGGGCAGAGCCTATGATCACAGGGGTCTGGAAACTGGTGGAGCCAGCAAAGCAGGGGTCTAGGGGTCCCCTACATAAGCCTGCAGCCTTGGCCAGAGGCTGCCAGTGGGGCAAGGGCACAGCCAACGATGACAAGGGGTAGGATCAAAGCCGGTGATCCCAGAGGCCTGGGCTATGTGAAGCCAGCGATCAGAGGGGCTTGGGGGTCTTCTGCCCAGGCCTGCAGCCTCAAGCAGAGGATGCAGACCTGGGCAGGTCGGAGTCAGCAATTTGAGAGATCTGGGGGTCCCCTACCCATGCCTGCAGCCTTGGCCAGAGGTTACAGACCTGGGCAGGGGTGGAGCTGGGATTGGAGGGGCAGGGGTGGAGCCTGTGATTGGAGTGAACTACAGAGGAAACACTTTTTCTTACCACTCATTGACTAAGCTCCCTGTATGCCACTGGTAATATTCTTAGTAACTTGGCTAATAAGAATCCCTGAAGGCAATCTAGAGTTTTTCCACCACACTCCTGGAGAAAAAAAATGAAGGTCCACTGCTGGAAGGCTAAGAAATGTCATTATCTTGCCCTAGGAGCTTTGGCTCAGTGCATAATGCCTCAGCCTGCTGACTGCAGGGTCTGGGTTCAATTTTGACCAAGGGCATGTACCTAGGTTGCAGGATCCTCCCTGGCTAGGGCCCAGATCAAGGCATATGCAAGAAGTAACCAATCAAAGTATTCCTCTCACTTTGATGTTTCTCTCTGTTTTTCCCTTCTCTTCTACATTCTCTAAAAATCAATGGAATCATATCCTCAGGTGAGGATTTAAAAAAAAAAAAAAGAAAGAAAGAAATGTCATATCCTATGAAAGACACATCTTGAAAATGCCTAAAGAAAGTTGTCATTTCTTCATGGTGAAGGGACTGGAGTCTGTGTTGATGAAAATACCTTGGTGCCTGCAGTGACTGGCAGTGGCTGCAGGCAGTGAGATGATGGGGCTGGTGACTTCCCCCGATTAGCCTGGTCGCCTCCCGCAAAGGGAGGCCAGACTACGGCTTAGGCCTGCGCCCCAAGGGGAGCAGGAACTGGGCCTAGGCTGTCAGTAGGATACCCCCTGAGGGCTCCCAATATCTGAGAGGGGGCAGGCTTGGCCGAGGAACCCTCTCCCAGTGCACGAATTTCATGCACCGGGCCCCTAGTAAGAATAATAATGAGCACAGATGGTTGCCTACAGAAATACTTATGGAGATGTGTATATACACAGGTTAGTATTAGCACATTTAATCCTTTGCTTTATCAGCTCAGAAGGCCTAAAAGAAATGACACTGAAGTAGCAACAAGCACATCTAGCACCCACACCCTGATTGCCAATGCCATTCTCCAGTAAAAGGAACAAGGTTCCTTGGAGAAATGATGGAGCAGCAAATACACAAGAAGAACCCGAGCATCTTGTAGTGGCAGAGAGTAAGTAGTTCTAAAAAAAAAAAAAAAAAATAGAAAAAAAGAAACTGCCACAATCATGTGGTGTGTCAAAGAGACCTGGGAGCCAAATGCAAAAGCTTCCAGTGACCAAAGTTGAAATAAGTTGAGCAACAAAATAAACTAGCATTAGATCATAACCCAAAATATAAATATTCATAAGTTGCTTCTGATCTAAATGATTGAAAAAAATTGACAAATGTGGGAAAAAGAGACAAATCTCTTGTGCAGAACAATTCCAAATTATGTAGATTCTTCACCTTGAAGGAGGGGGACCCCTGAAGGGTGGCTGCACAAAGCAACTTCCTGCTAATGAGTACAGCATGGAAATGGAAGGAGGTGGGGCAGTCGCTTGATAGTGGAGAAACAGCCAACACTGCCTCAGCCGGGTGATCAAGGTCTATATCAACACTCGTAAGTTATGTTGACAGTAAGTACCTTGACATGATGAAAATGTACTTTACCTCTGTGATTTTCCTCTCCAAACCCATTAACTCCAGTCCAATAATATCAGGCAAACTCCAACAGGGGATTTCCTACAAAAAGCAAGACCACTACTCCTCAAAATGGTCAGTGTCATCAAAAACAAAGAAAACCTGAGAAACTGTCAGAGCTAAGAGGAGCCGAAGAAGAAATGACAGTTAATTGTAATATGAGGTCCTGGATGGCATCCTAGAACAAAAGGACATCAAGGACAAACTGGCAAATGGAATAAACTATAGGCTGTGGCTCATAAAGATGTTCCAGTATGTAATAAATGGTCCAAACCAATGTAAGGTGTTAAAAATAGGGAAAATTGGTGGAGGAGGGGTGGTAAATGAGGACTTTTATTTGCTTAATTCTTCTGTAAATCTAAAATTGTTCTAAAAAGCAGTCTACTAATTGTTTTTAAAAATCACTTTATAAATAGGACCAAATGTTGAGTTTTCAAGCTGGGATTTAGACCGTTGTTGATTGTTTTATGATTTGTATGTTCTCTACTTTTTCAGTTTCTCCAAATTAGAAAAAAATAGAAATTTGAACAAAATTTGTTCCCACACATTATGTGAGTTAGTAACTGTGTTGGACAGTTTTACTCTGCTTTCTTATTTATATTAACACCAGTAAAAACCTCTTCTAGAATAAGGCAAGGCTTTAAGCCAAAAATTGCCGAGCTTCTCTGTACACAAATCTTCAGGCAAAAAGTAGGGTGGATTTCTACAAGTGGAATTTTATACCTCCTGCCAAGTTACGTGCTCCGAAAGGTCACACCCATTTTTATTGATGCTCTGTGTCTGAGGGTGCCCATTTCCTTGCTACCTACGCACTACTAGGCATTATTATTTTCCTCTATAGGTTTGATAAGCAACGAAATCTTATCACATGTGTTTTCATTTGCAGTCTGATGATTGTTAATAGAGTTGAGTATTACTATTTTTCATGCTCGCTGGCATTTGTTTTTCTACTCCTATGAGTTACCTATTTATGTCCTTTGTCCATTTTCTCCTTTATATGAGTTCTGAATACTAGTAAATGTTTTCAATATTATGATTCTCTAATTTCTGGACTCCTATGACACTGTTCCACTCTTCCTCCTCCTGCTTCTGTGCCCACCTAAAGGTTAGTGCCCTCAGCCCTCTCTCTTTCTACTCTGTAATTCTCCCTTGGGCTATCTAACCCATAGGGACAGGCATACCTGAGAGAGATTGCAGGTGCCAGACCACCACGATAAAGCAAGGATGGTAATGAAGTGAATCGTAAGTAGCTTTGCTGGTGGAGGGTCTTGCCTTCAATTTGTAAAAAATGGGAGACCTATGAAGCGCAATAGAGTGAGTTGTGCCCCTACCTGAAGGTTCCCCTAGAATGCAAGCTTAGAAGGAACAAAGACCGTGACTGTCTTGGAGTCACCCTCCCGGGCTTGCCTGGCTGTGAGGGTTCCTGGGATTGCCGGTGCTCACATGGGGACAGCCCTGAGCAAAACGAAATGGTTGGTCAGCCTACAAGTTAGGTGCTCAACCAATAGTTGCTGGGTGAATAGTGCACGGTGGCTTCCAGCACTGCTGTTCCAGCGGGTGGCTCTTTTGGTCTACAGATCTCTCTTTCTCATGGCTCTGTGGAGAGCACCACGTGAAAAGTAGATATCTCACTTCTAACATGTCCAGAACTCTCTCCCCACTCCTTCCCCGCCACACACACACACACACACACACACACACACACACACTCCCTGCTCTTTTGTATTCACTTCCTGGGTGAATCTTTTTTCTCTAGCATTTTAGAATTCCCATAATCCTGACACGTTTCTCAGTTCCCAGTTTTGTAAGGTGACTGGTGGGGGTTAGGGTTGTACTCGGTGCGTTGGAACTGATGCAGATTAACTGTAAACCTCGGAATGGTTCCATTCCCCGTGGCCTGTTACCCAGGCCTTTCACCCTGTGGTTGCTTCCTTAGTTCTGATGTTTCTAGAAAAGACTGTCTGTGCTCAGAATGTTGAAGGTAGTGAAACTTCCTTGTAGACACAAGCATCTTACAGTAAGCAGTGAAAACAGCAGACTTGTTATTGATAGAAGTTTAAGTTCAGCAATGGGTTTCATAAGCATGAATATCCGCTTTAAGAAAAGGTAGCATTATAATTTGATTGTGAGGAAGCTGAGACTCTCAAACTAGCTTGAAGCATGAACTTAAGTTATTCTGTTGCATAAATGAAATTGGTTAAACATAGCATCTATGACTTTACCCCGTAACACTTTTTATGACCAATTTCCAGAGACAACAGTTGACAAAATCTGCTTCATTTTGTTCTCTTTGTGCTTGTATTAGCTCCAGCTGCCACAACAACGTATTATACAATGTGTGACTTAAACAATAGGAACATATTTACTCACAGTTCTGGAGTGCGGAAGTCTGAGACCAGGGTGCCAGCGTGGTCAGGTGCTGGTCAGGACTCTGTTCTTGGCTTAAAAGTAGCTGCCTTCTCGCTGTGTCTTCACTTGGCAAAGAGAGGCCTCGTGTTTCTCGTGTTTTTTCTTATAAGGGCACCTGTTCTGGGCGACCAAGGCTCCACCCCTATGACCTCATTTAACCTTAATCACCCCCTTGAAGGATCTGTCTCCAGTACAGTCCCATGGAGGACTTAGGACTCAATATATGAATTCTGGGACAATTCAGTCCTTACCAATGCTGCTCTTCTTTTTAAAAGAGTTGAATTTAACTTGATTCTCGCAAGCATGATTAGTAACACATCATTAATACAAATTGCTTCATTTTTAAAAACTTGTTTTCCGTGTGGGCTGTCAGCTGCCCCTAAAGCAGCAGTTCTCAGCCTGTGAGTGGTGTTGGGCAAGCCAGCTGATGCCTGTGAGCCTGGACGTCCCCCTTGCAACTCAGCCTACTTCACAGAATTATGAACATTAAATGGGATTATAGATGAGGGAGATGTTATACAAATGAACGTGGATTTTATTTTAATAATAATAAAGGAGATGGTCCCACCTGCCTTACTTGGTGACTGGGTTAGGAGTAATAGGACATTTAGTAAAGAGTATGTATTCAACTTGTTATAGCACCAGCTGGGGTTGGGGATTTCTCCTTTCCCCTCTAGCTGCACCCCATGAGTAATGGCTCATAAACAGCAGCCCAGGGAGCACTTGCCTATCTCTCTGCAGAGAATGGCATCCATAACCCCCCAAAAGACTCCACTCTCACCTCTTTCCTGACATCCCACCACAGCGCAAAGGCAAGGACATACTGAGGTCACCAAGACAGTGGAGAACACTTCAACCCCTCTGTTCTGTTTGCTACAATAAAAACTGCATGCCATCACCCTCAGACCCCAAAGAGCCTCTAATGGCAAACTCAGGCGAATGAACTGCACATAAGGAACAGAGTGGGGGCAGGGGGAATCACAGTCTGCCCAGTGGAAAAGACAAATCAATTAAAGGCTTAGGAAATGTTCTCAGATTTTGAAAACAGTGGCTTAGATATATCTATAGCAGCATAGAAAGAAGGGAAGGAAGATACAGAAAGTAGAGGGTCCTTTTACATTTAAGTTCCCAGTTATAATGAACTCAACAGTGCATGAAATACTTCTTTTCTTTTAATTGAGGTGAAGTTCATATAACACAAAATTAACCATTTTAAAGTCAACAACCCAGTGGCATTTAGTACATTTATATTGTTAAGCAACTGCCAACATTATCTAATTCCACAGCATCTGGAAGTATTTCTTAGGCTAGGATTTTACATGCAGAAACTACATCTTCTATAATAATAAAAGCATAATAATGCTAATTAGACCACACGTCCTTCTGGATGACCTTCTGAATGAAGCCAGGTCTGCGAGGGAAGCCCAAGTCTCAGGTGCCGAAGGGAAGTCGGTGCCGGCAGCCGGAGAAGGGAGGCCTGTTCTTGCATGAATTTTGTGCATCGGGCCTCTAGTTGAAAAATATTAGAAATTTTTCTAAGACTTTTCATCAAATTTGGACTTAACTCCCAGATTGTATGTGAGCACTGCATTGGATTATTGCTTTCTACCTAATAGGACTTATCTTCGGTGTTTAAGAATGAGCCAGTTTAAATATGTTTTCACACTTGACCAGGTGGGTGGGAGAGGGGATCATGGATTTCTACAGACCGGTGAAACCCGAATGTTTACGCTCATATGTGTTGATAGAGTGTTTAAACAATCCAATGAAAAGTTGAACGTTATTCCAGACCTATGCATTTCTCCCACTCAGGGTCGCACAGGCAGATTGATCAAGGGTGTAACTAATAAACTTGGACCTAAATGAAAAATCAAATGTAGTCCCTCAACTCTCCACCAAATCTCTCCTACACACTGAAAAAGTTGGTTTAAGGGGGAAAATGAGCTTCTTAAACATTGAGGTCAGAAAAATGTGGAAACTCTGATTCTCTTTTGCTGGTGGGAGTGAATGGTCTACTGCCATTGTGAACAGAGAGGGAGGCCTCTGGCTCCTAATTTCTGTGGCTGCCCTGGGGTCATCCATGTGTATTCCCCATGGCTACAGAGCTAAGAAATGGGCTGATGAGGAAACCAAGACCAGATCACATCTTACCGCCTCCACTCTTACTTCTAACCTCTTAGACTTGGTCCTGCATCTCTACCCCTGTTCTGAGACACTGACCATTGTTCTGAGCTGGACTTTGCAAATGACTTGGACTAACTCTTTCTCTCAATTGCCCCTCCCTGGCTTGGCCAATGTAGGCATGTTTCATGTGTTACCTTAGAGCTATATCCACACAGAACCCAGAAAAGTCTTCCTGAAAAGTATGGTAGCAATCTTCCCTTTGGCTATTTCTCTTGTTGCTATTTTTCAAATAGTAAGATAAGTCTGAGGCAGGATCCTGTCTCAGACACTTGAAAAGTAACTGCTTCATGATTTATGAGCATTCCACCTACAGGAAGAATCGATAGAAGGAAAAGGAGAGAACAATCCAATAAGTAACTTTAAGCCTACAGCACATTATTACTTTTCTGGAGTGTCTTTATACATAGTAGGCACTCAATATATATTTGTTATTTGAATTGGATGAGGATATTTTTTCTTCTCTGGTAATCTCTAAGGAACCTTGGCCTTGCTGTATAATCAAATAATTATAGTATTTGGTGCCAGCTGTGCGACTCAAATGAATGATTATTTTTAAGTAGCCTTCGGTTTTTGTAGTGATTTGCTGTGTTCCCTGTCCTGCCTCTTCAGTGCTTGCTGACCATTATTCATGTGACCTCATATTGCCCATCTGGTGCAGTGGTTCCCAAATTCTAGATTCAAGTATAACCTCACTTTAAAATCCAGATCCCTAGGTTCCCTAACCACAGTGCCCTTTAGGTCTAAAAGGAGATCTGAGAACCTCTATTTTAACAAGGCCCCTGCGTAGTCCAGGAGCCAGTAATCCATCAAGCATGTTTTAGAAAGTGACCCATAGACTTGACCCTGCCCTTGCCTCTGAGACCAGCCTTATTTAGAGCAGACAGAAGATGAAGAGCCAACCATTGTAAATTGCTAGTGCAGTTATGCCACTCCTGCCCTGGGACATGATCTTGTTTGGCTAGTCCCTGTTTCGTCTTCTTTCCACTTCGTGTCCAGAATCCAGCCTTGGATCTCGATAGCTGAGCCCATGATCTTCCTAGAGAGGGACAACTGTCAATTACTAAGTCCCCTATTTAATGTTCTGCCTGTCAAAACAGGCCCTCCAGCCATGGCCAGACTCCACCTGTATGCTTTTTGGATTCCTCCTGTCGCTACTGTTGAAAGTCTTCCTTTTCCTTACTCTGCCCATGTGGCTTTGCTGGATGCCTCATCCCAGCACTAATGCCTCACTCTTTGTGACCGTCAGCCCTGGATGAGATGCTGAGTGTCCTTGTCCAGAATTAGCCAACAGTAGTAGGACAATCACTAGGCTGGCTACCCTTAAAAGATCACGCTCATTTACCCGAGTTTAACGTAAGAGATTTTAGAAGAGGAACTGTTAAAAATGAGAACATTATTTTTGTTACATAAAACCTTTGGTCCAAATCAAATGCAGATTAAAATAAAAACGTTTTTCCTTGGCCTTCAGGCTGATATACTGAGTTGGAGTTAGAACACCCTTATTTCAAAAGAGCCCTCTCTGAGCCCTCACTGGCCGTGTGAAGTAATGGAAACCAAGGTGGAGTTCCTCCATTCTAGTTCCTTCCAAAAAGCGACAGTGGAATCATCTTGTACATACTGTTTTGTAACTTACCTTCCCACTTCCCAGTATATTATAAACACCCTCCTATGTTATAAACTCTATGCTCATAGAGTTCTAGAACATAATTTGATACATCCTTTGAATAAAGATATCATGAAATATTGCAATGCCCTCCTTTGCTGGGCACTTAGGTTGTTATACCAGCTCTCTACTGTTCAAACAGGTTCAGCAGACATCGTCTGTTAAATCTTTAGTACATTCTTCATTATTTTCTGAAGACAAATTCCCAGAAGACAAATTCCCAAGTCAAAAGTTTTATATATTTTTTAAGGCTTTTAATACATATTGCCAGAATAACCTCCAAAGAAGTGTGGGATCAATTTTCATACCCATCAGCGCCATGTGGGTATTTTCTCACACCCTCACATAAAGTTCAGCATGTTTTTCTTTACCAATTTAAGAATAAGAAAATGTTATCTTGCTCATGTTTTGAATTGTTTTCAGTTACCAGTGAGGTTGATAGTAGCAGCATCACATTCAATGATTTCATACTTCTTTCATTTATAGTTGGGTACATCTGGGGCTTAAAAATCATACAACTGCCTGGCTTACGTGGCTCAGCATCGACCTATGAACCAGGAGGTCATGGTTCGATTCCAGGTCATGGCATATGCCCAGGTTGTGGGCTTGATCACCAGTAGAGAGCATGCAGGAGGCAGCTGATCCATGATTCTCTCTCATCATTGATGTTTTTATTTCTTTCTTCCTCTCCTTTCCTCTCTGAAATCAATAATTTTTTAATCATACTATTAACTTTTAAAAAGGACTTATTTTTTTTTGAGAGTTACATGTTTGATATTTCAGGGTCCAGCATGTCATTTTTCTGTGTCATAAACAAACCAAAAAAATCTTAAGAATAGAACAACTTATGTTGTATTATGTAAACTTCAGGAAAATAAATTTGCTACAAAATTCTGTAATTTGGATGTCTAAAATGATCTGCAATCTCATTTCTCAGTATGTGAAGAACTTACTATAATTGCAATATAGTTCATCTAATTTTACTTATAAAATAATTCATGGAGGGGGAAAAGTATCCACTGTCCTTAAACAAGAAAACTGGTGGCACAATGTTCATTGTAACTTATTTGTCCTTTTTTGTTGAATGACTTCATGATGTGAATACTAACATGAACTTTCTTGATGACACACTAACCTGACCTTTCTTGTTGATACACAGGGACTATTAGGAGAAAAATATGGGAACATCCGGATCCCCGGGGAAGTGGAGGCCTCGGAGTTTGAAATGATTTTGGATGCTGCCATAGAGGCGAAGCTGGAGACCAAGTTACTGGAAGAGTGGTACTGCCGAGATGAGAACTCGGTGCCAGCAGCTTATTACCTCAGACCCAAGTCAGAAATGCTGAAAGGCAACAGAAATGCAGTGAGTTACCCTTACTTTAAACTGCTATGTCATCCAGGAGTGGTGGACTCACTGTTATTCTTGTTAAACTCTAAATTTCCTTTCAACAACAAAATCCAAAGCTAAGAAACCTTCTAATTTTTTTTCTACCATCACACAAGGATATGCTTATTGATTTTAGAGAGAAAGGATGGGATGGAGGGGAAGAGAGAGAGAAAGATCAGTGTGAGAGAGAAACATTGATCCGTTGCTGCCTGTATGCACCCCAACCAGGAATCAAACCCACAACTTAGGGGTGTGACCTGACTGGAATCAAACCTGCAACCTTGGGGTGTACTGGATGACACCCAACCACCTGAGCCACCTGGTCCAGGGCACCTGGTCCCATTTTTGACTCTCTTTTCTTTTTAGCACCTCAGTTTCCTTCTGGGGTCATTTCCTTCTTCCTGAAGTATATTCTTTGGAAGGTCCACTAATGAAGCTCAACTAAATGATAAATTTTCTGTGTTTGATAATCTGAAAATATTTTTACCATTTTGCTGTATGTCTTTTTATTTATTCTGATTAATATACCATGCTTATGTTTGTAAATTCTATCAATTGTGGAAAGTTCTCAGCCATCATCTCATCAAATAATCTTTCCTCTGTTTCCGCTGTTCTTTCCTTTTTGCTCTTTAATTAGATGGACATTAGACCATCTCAGTCTGTTTTCCATGTCTCTTAATCCTCTTTCACATTATCAATTTTCTTATCTCCCTGCTTTCCAGAAGATTATTTTAGGTCTTTCTTCCAGTTCATGTATTTTTTCTTCAGCTGTATTCACTCTGTCCATACAGTGAGTTTTCAAGTTCAACAGTTGTGCTTTTAATTTTGTGAAAGGTTTTGTGTGGTTTTTTTGTTTGTTGGTTTGATTGCTGGGATGATATTTTTAAATCTATTTTTTATAGTTTCTTATTTTTAATTCAACATTTTTCTTTAACATTTCATACAAATATACTTTATGTTCTTAAATCCTAAGAAGCATCTTGGAGCGAGGTTGACTCATACATGAGTATGATGGAAACATCGTTGTCCCCTCTCCAACTTGATTCCTAACTGTATCTACCGTGTTTCTCCTAAAACTGAATGCAAGAGGAAGGGGAAATGGGTGGGTCTCTTCATTGCACGAGAGACTGACAAGGAGGCACAGATTCCATCCCTCTTCCAAAGAGGGCAGCCTGATACGTTAGCCCCAGGCAGCTTTAAGAGGAGGCGAGCCCTGGGTTGGCGGCAGTTCTTCATGAAGGACCTTGCATATTGGTTGTTCTCATATTTAACATACAGCGGCTTCTCCATGCGATATGAAATCCTGTCAGAGTCCTTGATTTTATTTCTTCTCCCTCACATGCATTTTTCAAAGTACAGTGATCATCTATCTGCAAGCGTATTGCTTCTGTGGAGAGAAATACTGGGGTAAACCCAAACCATTCCCCAGTTAAATAAGCCAAGAGAAAAGGTAGTAGCTAGTCAATGTAGCTATCCAAATGCACGTGCCCTCGAGAAACCAGATCCACCCGGGGGTTTGGGAGCAGCTGCTCATGTGGTGCTGTTTTGCTGGTTTTAGTTACACCTTCTTCATTTGATTCTATGATCCTCTAGGGATATTTCGATTATTCTCTAAACCCCACATGATATTTCTGCATCAGTGATTGTTAAATATGAATCTATGGCTTGTGTATGTGTGTGTGTGTTAAACTAATATTCCAATTTTCAGCTGTGTTGCCTTTGAATTGCATGACTAGGAACATTTCTGATAATCAGTGTGAAGTCAGCTTTCTACAAAAACAGTATTAAGTCATCTACTTATAAATGTTGGCCTGAAATTATTACATAAGTTGTGTAACATGCATCTTAAAATATTTAACTGTCATTTATCCAAATTTTAGGTTTATTACAGTTCATAATTACTGTGAAATGATTGCAGACATGAAACTTTTTGTTGTTGTTAATCCTCGCCCAAGGATTAACATTTTTTCCATTGATTTTTAGAGAGAGTGGGAGGGAAAGGGAGAGACAGCAAGAGAAAGAGTGATGTGAGAGAGACATATTAATTGGTTGCCTCCCCCACACACCCCAGGGACGCAGGAATGGAGCTTGCAATGGAATTATATGCTCTTGACAGGAATCCGAACCTGGGGCCCTTCAGTCCGTGGGCCGACACTCCAACCACTGAGCCAACCTGACTAAGGCAACATAAAACATTTTTAAATACTTTGGAGGGGAAGGCAGGAAAAGGAAATTCGTTAATGGATTCGAAAGGATGAGTGGGAACACACGGAATGTTGTTGTGTGTTGGGCTACCTCTCTGGAGCCGGGAAGGTCTGCGTGGATCCATGAAACTCCTCTAGGAGCAAATAGACAGGAAGTGTGGTTGGAGGAAGCACCAGGTGGGATTACCTTAGGGGAAGCCACACACTTTGTACTTCCAAACAGGAGTGACAGCTTACTCTTTCCAGTTGCTGCAAAATACGATTTTATTGAGCCCTGTCATGGATACACCATACAGTGCCTATAATTTTTACCTTTGCTTTCCATTTTGGGAAAATATTCCAGGTTTTGTGAAAATTTCATTCAAATACATTTTTTTTTTAATTTTTTTTTATTTTTTACATTTTTTTAAATTACATAAAGCTTTACACAGATTAGTACATATATTTCTTTTTTCCCCCTGCCCTTCCGCCCGCCTCCCCTACCCCCCAGTGTTTTGTGTCCATTGCTTATGCTTAAATGCATGCATAAAA
>PVJC01045845.1:0-13540 GCA_004026665.1 Murina feae
ATTGGAGCTGAGCTGAGCGGGCGCAGCTTCACTTTCGCTCCTGCCGCAATGGAAAGGGCTGTTTACTCAGGTCCGTGAGTGGCGGCCGCCATGTTGGCTGGGCTAATTTGCATACAGCCGCTCTGATTGGCTGGTGGGCGTGGCTTACCCTGTCTCGGAGAAACGGTTAATTTTAATATTTCGCTTTTATAGAGTAGATGTTTCGGAGCTTGCCCGCCAAGGGCCGAAAACAGTTTCGCTCTCACTCCTGCTGCAACAGACACTGCCTAAACGTTTCCTCAGGTCCGTGAGTGGCGGCCGCCATGTTGGCTGGACTAATTTGCATACAGTCGCTCTGATTGGCTGTTGGGCGTCCCGAAGAAACGGTTAATTTTACTATTCCGCTTTTATTAGTTTAGATAATAGATATGATTTCTATTATAAATATATTAATATTTATATATCAGGCTTAAAATAGTTAATAGTTTATATTACTCACTATGATGTGCACTGACCACCAGGGGGCAGTGTGGAGTGAAGGGAGGCCCTGGCCAGCGACCAGAAAGCCAGGCCTAGGGACCCTACCTGTGCATGAATTTCATACACCAGGCCTCTAATATATATATATTTTATATATGTATATTTTATATATTATATATATATATATATATATATATATATATATATCATACATATATGTATAATGTACTCCTTACAAAACTCCTGTAAGTTAGATAATAATATTTCCATTTTATTTATTTACTTTAATATATTTTTATTGATTACAGAGGGGAAGGGAGAGGGAGAGATAAAAACAGTGATGAGAGAGAATCATTGATCGGCTGCCTTCTGCACGCTCCACACTGGGAACTGAGCATGGGGAATTGAGCCATGACCTCTTGGTTCTTGGTCGACACTTAACCACTGAGCCATGCTGGCCGGGCCTAATATTCCCATTTTAAAGATTAAGAAACTGAGGTCTAGGGGGGTGAAGCCCCTTGCCCAGGGCCATGTGACAGCCACGTGGCCGTGTGGGACGCAAGCCCAGGGAGTCTTGAGTGCCTTCTTCTTCATCCCATTCTCAGAACCTCTGCCTCGAAGCCGCTGTGAAGATGAGGGGAACTGCCCAGAAGTTCATGGGAAAGCTCTCAGCAGGGAGCGTGCACTCAGGAGCTGCCAGGCCTTGCTGTTCTTGTTGCAACTAGAAATCCATGTCTGTGTGCGTAACCTCCGTCCTCACGATACACCAGGTGCCATGGAATCTGGCCGCGCCCGGCAGCATGGCCCAGGACCCGTGGGAAGGCATGTATTGGCCTCGTTGTAGGTGAAAAAAGGATGTGCGTGTTGTGAGGCAGAGCAGGGGCCACACGAAACGTCCCTTTCCTACCCAGGAAGCTCGCCGAGTCCGGAGAGGAGCCAGCGTGACCATGAGCCTGCGCCCACCCCATTCCCGTGTTCTGGAATTCCAGGTCACGGAGGAGAAACAGTGAGAGGAGAGGTTTTCATGCCCATGGCAGAATGTGAGTTTTGAGATTCATTTCGGTGACTATGGCTGCTCCGTTCGTTAGGATGCTCTGGGATGCCATTTATCTTTATTTGTCAGCTCCTGGTGGGGGAGGGGTTCTTTGTGAAGGGCAAAATGTGAGCTAGAAGCAAAAATGACGGCTGATTTTTTAACTAGGGATTGTCCTCAGGTTTGGGATTAATAGAGCTCTAAAATGGAGAATACTAAAAAACAAAAAACAACAACAAACAGACCCTAAGTACTAAAAACCCAAACGTGTAACTTGGCAGGAATTGGCGACAGATAACTAACAGTTCACATATTGTCATTCACATGAACATGGGGTGATATTAACCATATTGGTTGGAGCTAATACCCAGACATGTGCATTTAAGATAAAATACAATTCGTCAGCACGAAGGGGCTCTGGACGTAATGTGGGGAAGATTCTCAGAGGAGCACCTTTCTGGCTGCGGTTTATGGGGGGACAGCGACGTGCCCTGAGAGAGAGTTTCCGTGGAGGGAAACGCTTCACCCTTTGCAAACTCCATGCGCTCTCACTGCTTCCTGCAGAGGGCGATCAGCTGGGCACGTGGTTCCACGGGGCAGCTGGGACCCTGACCAGGGTCCTGGGAATCTGTTTGCTGGCACGTTCAGTAAGGCGCTATTCTGTTTCACTAAGTTTATTCTGATTGCTACAGGTTACCTCATATATTGTGGCAAATGGCATTCATAGCATTCATTAATTCATCCATCTGTCCATCCATCCACCATCCATCCATCCATTTGTTCATCCATTTATCTATCCATCCATCCATCCATCCATCCGTCCATCTGTCCATTCATCCATCCATCCTCCATCCATCTGTCCATTCACCATCCATCTGTCCATCCACCCATCTGTCCACCCTCCACTATCCATCCATCCATCTATTTGTCCATCCATTTATCTATCCATCCATCCATCCATCCATCCATCCGTCCGTCCGTCCATCCATCCATCCATCCATCCACCATCCATCTGTCCATCTACCCATCTGTCCATCCATCCACTATCCATCCATCCATCCGTCCATCCATCCACCATTCATCTTTCCATCCATCTATCCATCCATCCATCTGTCTCTCCATCCCTCCACCCACCAAATGTTTGTCGAGTGCCTTGCATGTACTATGCTCCTTTATAAACACTGGATATAAGACGCTTGTGAATAGTACAAATGAGCTCCCTGCTGTGTTGGATCTGAGGTTCTAATGAGAGAGGATAGCACATAACATTATAAATGGACCCGGCGATTTCAAGCTGTGAAAAGTGCTTGAAGAAAGGAAGTGGGGGGCTGGGATTGGAAGGTGACCGCAGGAGGTTGGGGCTGGTTGAAACGAGGGGGTCAGGGAAGGCTTCTCTGAGGAGGTGCCAGCAGGACTGAGAGACCCCAATGGCAAGACAGAACCAACATTGTAAAGTTCTCAAAGAAGATCTTCAGCCTAAGGAGCAGCAATGCAAAGGCCCTGAGGCAGGAGCAAGAAGGACGGGCTTCATGAACAGAAAGGAGACGTGTGTGAGCAGAGCGCTGAGAGCAAGGAAAGGCGGGCGGGAGGTCAAGGGGGTTGGCACACGCCAGACAGGGTCGAGCCTTGCCCCTGGAGGCTTAAAAAGCGTGGGTTTTATTTTGTAGGAGGTGGGAAGCCATGAGAGGCCACAGCAGAGGAGGGACATGGTCTGACATGTTCTACGACACTGCTCTGGGGGTTACGCGTGGCTGTGCGGCTGCGGGGAAGGCGGCTCGAGGAGCCGGCTCCTCACAGCTCCCAGAAGACAGAGGCCCAGGGGAATAAACACCTGCGGCCCACCGGGCTCTGTTGTCTTTAAAATATATTTTTATTGATTTCAGAGGGGAAGGGAGAGGAAGAGGGAGAGAGACATCGATGATGAGGGAATCAGGTCGGCTGCCTCCTGCTCACTCAGTGAGGCCCCGTCTGGGTAAGTGTAGATGTCAGATTTCAGGCTGTGCTCCGATGCATCTCAACCCAGCAGGGCCGGCCAGGATGCCTCAGGCTTCAGGTCGGATTCGGATGTGGGTCAAGTCTTCAGAGAGAACATAGCCCTGTTCAGCGTCTTCCTCGGTCAGCAGTGGATCCATCCAACTGAGCCAAACCCACGCTCCCCGTCGCCTGCCTGCGTTTTGCGTTGGACACACTGTGGTTTCGAGTTCTGTTTCCCTGTCCAGACGCTTCCTCAATCCTTCTCTGCACAAACACACCTGACCTCGGGCCTGGGTCAGATTCCGGTTCCTGTGAATCAGTTTCTCCTTCTTCTACGACCCCAGGGCATTCCTCATTCAGACGATTCATATGGTGACCTGCTTTCGCTCCCAATTACTAGAGGATCCTTGCTCGGAGGGCTCAGGTTTTGCAGGGATATGTCTGACCTCCTCAGCTGGACTGTGAGCAGAGATGGAGGCTCACGGTGTCCGAACAGTGCGCCCCGTCTCAAACCGGCGGGAAATCCCTCGTGTGGATCGGGCGCCTGTCAGGTAGCCGAGGTTTGTGTCCCTTCCCCCTCGCTGCCCGCCCATCCTCCCAGCCCACACCCTCGCTCCGTGGACCATCTGGTACGAAGCTACTTCTCTTCTCTCTGCCCCACACTCACTTGAAACCACAGAAACCACACGAGAGATGCAGCCTGGATCCTCCAGTCTGTGGGCCCGCGACCTCTGCTCGGGGCGATTCGCCATCAAGGGCGAGAGAAGCCGCGGCAGCACTAATGGCCTCCGGTATCGATCGCCTTTGAAATTATAGAAGAAAACAAAGCGTCCTTATTGGCACCAGGCGCTGGGTCCGGACAGAGTCCAGAAGAAAAGGTAGCTTTTAAGGTTTAACTCTGAAGGCCCTTGCCCGCGAGGGGCGCAGGGCGAGGGGTCATTGTCTGCGACGGGGAGGGAGGTGAGGATGATGCATGCCGTGTGGAACGTCTGAGAGTCCTCACATAAGCCTTCTCTAACCACATCAGAGTTCGGCAGAAGCTCTAAAACTCCCATTCTGGCCCCACACTGGTCCTTCCTCGCTTCCCTTTGGGCGAGAGATGTGGCCGGATGCTACTTAAATAACATTTTCTGCTCGAGTGATAGCATTCGCCGTGACGGTCCATGTGCGTGCGCAAAGCCGGGTGCCGTGTAGTCATTTCTTGCCGTCTGGATTATGTAAGTGATGCACGAGTCCAGTTTTGATGTAGAGATTCAAAGAGCAGGACGCCGGCAGGAAAATCGGGGGCACATCTCCCTCCCATGCTGCTCTCCCACCGGCCCCGGCCCAGCCCCCGTCCTGGGTGCGGACCCGGTGGGAGCATGAGGCTGCGTCCTCCTCCCGCGGCCACGCTCACTCGGGCCGGGTGGGCAGAGGAAGGCCCGCGGTGGTTCCTGTGGAGAGAACACAGGATGATCAGTGACAGCACAGGCGTCCTCCCTGGGTGCCCGTGCTCTCGCTGGAGGCCTGTTCTGTCCGCCCGGCACACACACGTGCGGCGGAGAAGCAAACTCCACGCGAGGCCGCGCTTCCCACAGAGCCGCCACAAGTCCTGCCACCACGGGTTCCCTGGTGGCCGCTTCGAAAGGAATCGGGCTGCAGGCGGTGAACACGTCCAAGCTTGTGGGACAGTTGTGCTTTGGCGGCTTCTCTCAGGACCCAGGTCACGGCCGTGGCTCCTTCCCAAACGCCTCGCGCTTCCATGGCGAGTTTTGTGGCTGCTCTCGCTTGTCCCAATTTTTATTGTCAAAATCAGGTTTCCAGGAGGCTCCAGTTATGCCGCCATCACCGAAACCTCCCGCGCCCTTCCTGTGTCTGCTCAGATGGTCTCGGTTGGATGCACTTTACAGGGTCTTTAGTGCATTTTTCTTCCTTCTCCCCCCCTCAACCCCCTCCCCCTCCCCCGCCCCCCGCAAATCATCAGCATCAAAGTTCTCCCCGCCATCCACTGCTGGCTAATCAGGATGGGGGCCTGGGAAAGGGCCTGCGGTGAGGCTGGAGTGGCCCTCCCTGTCCTCTTAGTCCCCTTTTCGAAGGCGTTTCCTTCTCTGTTACAGATGAGGGCTGAGCGAGGTCATCTCTCATGCTTGCTGCCACGCTAGGTGGCCCTGCAGTTCCCGTGGGGTCCTGGGTAACACACCCGAGCTGTGCGTGCTTCGCGAGGGCTGGTTGCAGGGCTCAACGCTTTTCTTACAAATGAGATACAGCAAGGGCCCGTCCCCGGGAGCGTGAGATGCTGGCAACGGTAGGAGGCCCTCAGCCCTGGCCCGTTTGGCTCAGTGGAGAAAGCGTCGGCCCACAAACTGAAGGGTCCTGGGTTTGATTCCAGTCAAGGACATGTACCTCAGTGGCAGGCTCAACCTCCTGCCTTGGTCAGGCATGGGAGGCAACCAGATGATGCGTCTCTTTGTCTGTCCCCCGCCCTTTCCACTCTCTGGAAATCAATGGGAAAATATCCTCAGGTGAGGATTAAAACAACAAACAAACAAAAACCAGTAGTAGGCCCTCAGGGACGCATCCTGAGTGGCTGCTATTATCAGCCTGCCTAACAGACAGAGAGCCTGGAAGAGCTCATCCAAGATCCGCAGCCAGAAAGCAGGAATGGGGGGGGGGGGTTCACCCCAGAAGCCGATACCGTTTCTGGGTGAAGAGATTCTAGTAATTTCTGTAGGGAGCAGCGAGGTTGGCCTTTGACTCTCGTGCTCCTAAATATATCTCAGGAGCTGCGGCCGGGGGATTTCCCAAAATATTAACAAGTTGGCAAGGAAAAGTGTGAAGCACTGAGCAATAAGAGAGAGGGGGAAGCAGCGCGCCCAGGGGGAGACCTTCCGGGAGAGCGGGAGAGCGTGTGAAGATGAGGAGGGAATAACTGAAATTAAGAAGATTGTAAGCCCCAAGGGCACTGGTGACCCTGAGCCACTCAGTGGGGACGCTCAAGGGCTGACATTTCAATGATCCATGAAATCAAAAGACAATTAATGCAGCCAGCCCTGTGCCTGGGGAGGAGGTAATGGGGTTCAAAGTGAGCTCACCCCGAAACACAATATAATTAGGACACTTCGGAATCAGATTTCGATTCAACAAAAAATGGTTAAGATAAAATATTGAGTCAGGTGTGGACATGGGTGAAGCAAGGAAGTGAATTCCACGAACGCCAGCGGCCTCCGGCTCCCACTGGTTGGGAAGCCCAGCTGTCGGACGGAGGCGCCTGCATTCAATCCTTTAACCCCCTGTCTAGACTCAACAAACTCACAGCGAGGCATCTGTGACTTGGTGTTTCCAACTGGGGAGGCGAATGTGAGGGGGGTTGCTGTAGGATGTTTGTGTGTGTGTGTGTGGGGGGGGAGGACGAGGAAAAGTAGGCCGAATGCTTTTAGATTTAAGGTGCATGAAAACTGCGGAAAACCATCGGTGGAAAATGCAACTTCATTCCATCCAATGAGGCTGCCTTCACAAGGCGCCTCTCCTGCTGCAGACGGGCTACCTGTGAGAACAGGGCAATCGCCTGCTCTCCGTCAGACGTCCTGCGAGCAGCGACCAGTCTCCCCTCATCCCTCTCTAAGTGCATCTGATCACCTCAGTCGCTCAGGTAATAGCGAGAGGGATGAGAGAAACACTAGTAAATCCTCACGGTGATTGCGAATAAGACCCCGAGTTATCCTGTTATCTTACCATTCTTCATGGCGCTGCTGACCGGACACCTGCTCACACCCAAAGCCTCAGTCCCCCTGTTTCTCCAGCATAGAGCCTGGTCCAGCCCTGAGCCATGGAGGGAGAGGGAAGGGGAGGGAGGTAGAGGGAGGAGGCACCCCTCCCTCCCTCTAAGGATGCCTCCTTCCCCTCCTCCTTCCACTCCCCTACCCCCCGAGGGTGCAGGGAATGGGAAGATTTCTCAGGTCATCTTCTGAGCCTAATTGCAAGGAATCACACAATTCTAACTCTACCGGAAACATTCCCCAACTGTTCCTCTTGCCAAATTGGGACTTTTTCTAAATTTGGCAACATCATTGCAAATGTGCAAAGGGGCTGCCTGCCCCTGCAGAGGAGTATAGACAACTAATCGAGTGTTGGTATGTGCATGTCTGTGAGTCTGTGTGTGTTTGTGTATGTGTAGGAGAATGTGTGTATATGTGTGAGTGTGTGTCTGAGTGTGTGTCTCTGTGTGCATGCGTGTATGTGTGTATGTGTCTGTGAGTGTGTATGTGATTGAGCATGTGTGTGTGTGTGTGAGTATATGTGTGTCTGTGAGTATGTGTGCATAGGAGTGAGTGTGTGTGTGTGTGTGTGTGAGTGAAGGAGATTCTCAGATATTTAGACTCAGAAAGTGAAGTTTGTGGCTGGTGATTCCAACTCATAAATCAGTCACATCAATGCATTTGCCGGGTCATTGTTTGATTTCATACTTGAGTTTGACGTGCGTGCACACACACACACACACACACACAGGTTTCTGCTCCTGTGCCCCAGTGGGCGAGGCTCCCACAGGAGTGTTTTTGTGCCTGTTTCCCCTGCAGCTGTCAGTGGAGGCTGATGTGGCCGTGGGACGCGTTGCCATGGCTGCTGCAGGCACGCTGCCATGTGCACAGCTCATCCCCCTGATATTCCTGTCGGGCCTGAGATCAGCGTTGGCACCAGCAGGTGGGGCAGCTGGGTGGTCCGTGCGTCTGTGAAGTGGGTATTTTGGTAACGGATCACGTCTCCAGCCCGCGGGCTATTTAGGAGGGTGCAGAATATACAGGGAGACGTCTAAATGTGAGCGAGACCAAGGGTGGGTCACCTCGACGGCAGGCGGATTCTGTCGCGGGGCGTGTCCTGCGGGACAGGCAGCTGTGGGCGCATCTCAAGCCGCCTTGATTGAGACAACCTGGGGAGGGCTCTGGAAACCAGCGCTTGGCCCTTCCCTCGTCGGAACTCCAAGGCCCTTTTGCTTAAGAAAGCTCCATTCTCTCTCCCGCGTCAGCTGGCCCTCAGAAGGAAACATCAGAATGAAAATATGCATAATGAGTAGATTAACTGCCTAGCGATTCGGGTATGTTGCCCGCCCGCCCCTCACCACTCCCCTTCACTCAGTGGGGCCCGACCAATCTTTCAGGAAGCAAGTTCCTTAAATACGTTGTGAGACCAACTGGAAAATTAACTGGGTGTGGAGTGGGGAGAGCTCGTTTCTATGCGGAGCCTCGCCAAGGAGAAATGCAAGCGGCGTCCAATTACTCATTTTCCCCAAAGTGTCTGCTGTTCCCGCGCCTTTTAACGCACAAATGCTCTCTCCCAGGGAAAGGAGAGGAACTGGAAGGGTTCCTTCCTCATGAAAAGCAAGCAAAACGTTCCACAAGGTTATGGTTAGTTCAGACGACAATGTCTCTGAAGAGCCTGCCACAGTCCTCCTGCCGACAAAATTCACTCCCATGCAGCTTCCATGACACTCAGCTTTATCTCTCTCCAACGTCACTCAGGCTGGTTTAGAAAAAAAAGGGAAATATTGGCACACGGACCGAAAAACCTCAGAGTGGCTCCCAGGGCCTGGGGTGGAAGGAGAGCGCGGTAGTTATGCCATGTTTTATGCTCTCTCTCACCATTTTCCTCGGATGGACCCCCTTCTCAAGGCTCTCCTCCTGTGTTAGCCTCTCAGCCTCTTCCATCACGAACTCCAGTGAAATTCCCAGAACTCAATCTCATTGGCCAACTTGGGTCACATGGCTATCTCTGCGCCAATGACAGCAGCCACGGAGGATAGAAGGCTGTCACTGTGCAGATCAGACGGGCCACCCTGGGCAACTGGGAGCCAGGGCTGATCACAGAAGGTCTGAGCAGAGGAGGTGACCTCCAGGAGGAGCGTGAGGGGACTCTTCCCAGAAGCAGGGAGAATACAGACCCAAGGAAACAAGGCTTCTTGCTGGGGTAGACGGCTCGAACGAACGTCCCTTCCTGAGCCCAGAGCTTCTCCAGGAAACGGCCATCCCTCCGACGAGAAGGTGGGGAGACATCTCCACCTTTAGATGCCGGTGTGGCCATGTGATTTGCTTTAGTGGTGAGACTTGGAAATGATGCAGACATTGCCTGGCCGGCGTGGCTCAGTGGTGGAGTGTCGACCCATGAACCAGGAGGGCACGGTTCAGTTCCCAGTCAGGGCACATGCCTGGGTTTTGGGCGCGATCCCAGTGTAGGGAGTGCAGGAGGTCGCTGATTGGTGACTTTCTCTCATCATTGATGTTTTTCTCCCTCCCTCCTTTCCCTTCCTCTCTGAAATCAATAAAAGTATTTAAAAAGAAAAATGACGCAGACAAATGAAAAGTGTTTTCCTGTGGGCCTGCCTCTTATACCTACTCTAAGACTATGAGAAGAAGGGAGTGTGTACCCCAAGGTCTCCATAGCCGAGTCACCCTGAGTCCCACCTCTGAGCCTTGCACAGTAGGTGCCGATTGACTGAATCCTGGAGGAACCCACACTGGAGAAGCACACAGGGTCTCGTGTGCGCCCCCAAACCCTGAAATCATGCTGCCAAGAGGAAGGTACCATGAACTAGCAGAAGCTGCCTGAGGCGGAGGGAGAAGGCCCCTCAAGGCACACAGGTTTACTCTCCTTTGAATCGGGTAATTGCTGAGTCAGCGCCCATGTGGACTTTATTTTTCAGCCCCCCTAAAACTCACACCTGAGACTCACACCTAAATCTCACACCTAAGACTCACACCTAAACTCACACCTGCAACTCACATCTAAGACTCACACCTAAAACTCATACCTAAATCTCACACCTAAAACTCACACCTAAAACTCATACCTAAGATTCACACCTAAAACACCTAAAGCTCACACCTAAAACCCACACCTAAATCTCACACCTAGGTCTCACACGTAAAGCTCACACCTAAAGCTCATACCTAAGATTCACACCTAAAACACCTAAATCTCACACCTAAATCTCACACCTAAGATTCACACCTAAAACACCTAAATCTCACACGTAAAGCTCACACCTAAAGCTCATACCTAAGATTCACACCTAAAACACCTAAATCTCACACGTAAAGCTCACACCTAGATCTTACACCTAAGACTATTATTCTCGGTGAATCAATGATTTCGACATACGTCACAGGATATCTCCACAAGCGTTTCTCTTCCTCTCCCCACCACTTCCACTCTCTAAAAATCATTGGGAAAATATCCCTGGGTGGGGATTAATAGCTGCTGTGGACTAGGAATCTCACAGAAACACCTTTTCCAAGTGGAACCTGGATCCTCTCTCCTGGGCTCTCGGCATCTCCTGGGGCAGGTGCTGTGCCAGGAAGCGGGGCCCACAGTGAGCTGCTCTTGGGCAGAACTAGACGGAACTGAAGCCACGGCCCGGGGCAGGCTTGCTGGGTCCTAATGCACCTTTTAAAGCCACTCCCAGAGGCGAGGAAAGTGTTTAACCTTTCACCTGGGAGGCGTGGGCATCCCAGTTACTCTTCTTTGGAGGAAAAGGCCAGGCTGGGGTGGGAGGGGGTTTGGATGGCTTTCCTCTGGGGGTGACTCCTGGGAAGCGCGCCCCTCAGGGCCTTAAATGACTCGGTTACTAACATTCATCTGTGGAGCCCACACAGCCGCTGCGAGTCAATTACTTGCCCGTTTTGATGAAAAACAATTACCACCCACTTTGTCTCTTTGCTGCTAAATGCTAATTCCCCTGAAGAAAAATGTCTGCTTCCATGCAAAGGCTTGGCGCTAAGCCTGGCGAGGAAGAGAAAGGCCCCGGCCATCTGGGAAAGGGAGGAGCAGGCGGGTGTGGGATGAGGGGGGCACCGGGTGGGTGGGGGGCTCCGGCGGGCGGGCGAGTCCTCGGGCTGCGTGGGGACACAGGTGGGCGGTGGGCAGGGACACGGAGCCCCCCCAGCCTCGCTCCTCTGCGCTGAGCCCAGCCCTGCCTCTCGACCATGGCCTGGCCCTGGGCACCTGATCTAAATGTACCGATTCCCAGGTCTCTGTCTGTAAAGTGAAGACAGTAAAACCTGGTGGCAGCCGTGCAGGTACCAGGGGCTGTGCCCGGAGGGCCAGGGGGCAGCAGGAGGTCTGAACGCGACCCTGATGCCGACAGGGGAAGTGACGGGGCAATAAGTGCCTTTCGTTGGTATTAGGGATGCGGTTTATCAGTTCATCCATGTTCACCCGTGTTCCGGGCTCATGATAGCATTTTCTGTGTATAAGACGGCTTCACACTTACGACCTTCTCAGGCCGCCCTGATAGCACCTGTGGGCTGGAGCTGCGCTTCCGATTTAACAGAGGAGGAGAGAGCGTTCTGGAAACCCAGGGCAGTTGCCGTTGGTCCCTACACCACAGCGGGAGCCCAGCCTCCATGCCAAGTGATGTCTCACAAGTAAGGTGACCAGATGTCCCACTTTTGGCGGGATAGTCCTGGTTTTTAACCATTTGTCCCGCGTCCCGCGGCGTTTTAAAAAAGTCCCGATTTTTGGAAAGAATGCATGACAAGCTAGGGAACGGCGGGAGAACGGGAAGGGATAAAATATAAGGTTTTCGGCAGCCAAGCGGTCAATGGGCCTCTGCAGCCAAGCCAGGGGGAGCCTGAGCGGAGGACCCGCCTGGGCGAGCAGGTGCGAGAGGCCATTTAGACACAGGCGTTGTGTGTGTGTCTGTATTGTTAGCACCTGGGGCGGAGCCGGCCCCCGAGGCCCGCGCGCGCGCGCGCGCGCGCGCGCGTGTGTGTGTGTGTGTGTCTGTGTGTGTGAGTATGTGTCTGTGTGTGTGAGTGTGTGAATGTGTGTGAGTGTGTGTGTGTGTGAGTGTGTGTCTGTCTGAGTGAGTGTGTGTGAGTGTGAGTGTGTGTCTGTCTGAGTGAGTGTGTGTGAGTGTGTGTATTGACAGCACCTGGCACGGAGCTGTTCCCAGCTCCTGCATTTGCTCTCAGAAAGCTGGGCAGCTGGTGGGACCTGGGGAAGCGGCCTGGGAGACCCCACTCGGCCCCTCTGTGCCCTGGAACTCGGGTGGGCATCAGAGCAGGGGCAGGTAGGACGTTTCTGACGCGATTCTCACAAATCACGGAGGGTCTCGGCTGTGGACGACTCACGCCTCCCGTCCTCCTGTCCCAAGCACCTCACGTTTCCCGGTGCTTCTGTGTCTGGCTCCCTCCTGCGCAGGGGTGTCCTGGTAAACTCACAGGGTGTGGCGGGCGGGCAGGGACCAGGCAGGACGCTCGGCATCTGGTCTGAAATGAAACCTCTGCTCGTCTGCCGCCCCTGAGGCCTTGGATCTCAGGGGCCAGCCTTCCCGCCCTCCCCCGCCCCCTTCCTCGTCTTTTAAGCGGGACGGTGCACCTTACTGTGTGGAGAGCAGACTCGGAGGGAAGCATCTAGAGTCCTGTGGGTGTCGCGTGGCTCTGGTCTGGGCACCAGGGCCAGTGCCCGCAGGTAACCTAGTGGGTGAGCAGGGTCTTTGTCACGTGAAAAGCGAATGGCGAGAGGAGAGAGAGAGGTGCAGTGCCGGGGGTGCCGGGGTTGGGGGGGCTCCCTGCCAGGCTCCGGCTGCTGCGCCGGCTGGTTTATCCAGGGCTCCTGGGGCATTTGCATGATCACTTTTGGACTGAATAGCAGTTACTGAGTGACTTTATATCCAGTTCTCATGGATGCGATGGACGGGTGGGTTTATGAACTCCCGCGGTTCAGGCGATTTCATGAAACACGTATGTTTAAGGAAGAAGGTGGCAGGTAACGAATGAGAGACTTCCCACCGCCTGCTGATGTCCGACCGCGGCGGGTCTCGAGTTAGGGATCACCGTGACCACGCCGGAAAGGACTGCCAACGGAGCTCGGTGAGTGGCAGTCGGGCCAAGGGGAGTCTCTCTCGCCAAGATGGGCTTGTCCAGTGAGAGCCTGGGAAGGGGAAGCACTTGGATGTAGACAAAGGGTTATGACTGTGAAGGAGCTAGAACGTCAGAAAGGGCCCGGAGGTTAGCCCGGTTGCTGTTGACATAAAGTGAACATTACGAATGTTGATTCTGGGCCGGCTGGTGTGGCGCAGTGGTTGAGTGTCGACCTATGAGC
>PVJC01045846.1:0-13542 GCA_004026665.1 Murina feae
AAGGTATCCTTTGAGAAGAGGATGAAGAAAAAGTAAAAATAAAAATTATGAACAACAAATACATATCTCTCAACAAGTGAACCTAAAAATCAAGTGAATAAAAAATCTGATGAACAGAATAAACTGGTGATTAGAATAGAATCAGAGGCATAGAAAGGGAGTGGACTGACAATTTTCGGGGGTAAAGGGTGTTGGGAATGTGGGAAGAGAATGGACAATGATCGTATACCTATGGATGAAGACAGTGAGGGGGGGGAGACAGAGGGTGGGATGGGAAATGGGAGGAGGGGAGCTTTGGGGGAAAATAGAGGAACAACTGTAATAATTTGAACAATAAAGATAAATAAATTTAAAAAAATTCACCTTGACAAGACAGAACACAAAGGGAACAAAGCACAAATGTACTCACGGCAATAATAACCCCACTATAAGTGACCACCTGAGAAAATAGAATTAGGCGAGAGAAAAGAGAGTATAAATGATATCAAAGAGAGAAAAAAAAATAAGAGAAAAAGAAAAAGGAATAAAAAGAGAATATATATAACACCACAGAACCAATAGGTAAACAAACAAACAAAAAATGCAAACACCAAAGCCCCAGCAAAGAGGTTGGGGGCAGAATCTGTGGAGGCTGACCTTATATACAGAAAATAAGGTTAAGAATTGGATGAATATGGGGAGGATCTCAGTTCACTGTAGAAGAAGTAGAAAGGGGATGGGTAGATAAGAGGAAAGAGAATGAGAAGAAAATAATAATAATAAACTTACAAAAAATTTAATTTCACAAATGGTATAAAAATATCAAATAAAAATAAAATAAATAGAGAGATGGAAAAATAATGTGAAAAGAAATAAAAAATAAAGCAACAAACAAAAACAGAAAAACAAAAAAAGAAGAAAAGCGATAACAAAATAATAATAAAAAAATAAAAATAAAAAAGTGAAGTGTTGTTCCTTTGGCTGGTTTAAGATCCCAGTCTTCTGTACTGTACTGTTTCTCACATTCCTGTTGCTGGAACTGAAAGTCTCTCTTTAGCCAGTCCCTTTGGACTCTCAGGGACTATTTAGATTTTTTTAAATCCTTTGTACAATTCAGGGTGGAATCTGGTTGTGGTTGTATTGGTTGCCTGGATACTGGAGGGAGGGGCTATCTTTTCAGGACAAAATGACTGCCCAGGTCTCAGGCTCAGGCATGACTCAGCATCAGACTCACTGCCACTTCTCCTGGACCCTTCTCTCTCCCCAGATTCCACAAGTTCACACCTTCTCCCACTCTGCAGCCACAGGTAAGTGTTTGCATCCGAAAGATCCTGTGAACTAGGCTCAATGAAGAAAGGCACAGTCCACAGAGCGGGGAGAAGGCCACACCTCTGCGCTCTCCTCTCCTGCCAGCACTCTTCTTCAGCCTTTCCTGACTTTGGACCCAGATCTAGAATCCCCTGCCATCTAGCAGTTCTATAGACCTTTCTATAGTCAAACACTGTGCCTGTCCCAAGGGATGCGCCTTGGTGCAGGTGCCATGCTGATTCCCTCTGACCCTCAGGGCTCAGAGGTCTGGCAGACTCTCCTTCCCAGATCCTTGATTTTAGGTTTCTCCAGAGATCCTCTGCCTGTCCTGGCTACAAACCATCTCCCAGCTGTGTTTCCTTTGCCAATTAAGGCTGGATGTTATTCATTTCAGCTGCTCACACTATCTGTTCCTGGACAAGGCTCCAAAGTAGTTTTTCTTGAGATATTAATATTTATTGCATGTAACATTATTATATTTAAGATTGTTTTCTAAAAAAATGCTCATTTGATTAAGACCACTTATCAAACACTGGTCAACTCTTCAGACTTTTTTCCTTTTTATTAATTGTTATATGTGAGGAAACTTCATAAATGAAACTTCATAAATTTCAAAATAGAGCCTTAGTAGTAATTTTCAGAATACCATCTCCAGCAAAAAAAGAGATTGTTCTGGTATTGTAGGGGCATGGCACCTATACTTACTAGTACTCATGCTAGCAATTTACACATATCACTTAATTGTATGCCAGTGGTCTGAGGGAAGTTTGACCTTCATTTTAATATCAAGGAAATGCAGGTTCAGAGAAGATGATTACCTTGACCCAAGAGATAAGGCCAAAACTTGAACCTGAACATATAGAACTTTAAAATCCAGGCTTTTTTCGTTATACTTCACTGTTTCTTCTGGACCTGTAGTCTTCAAACCATTTTTGCAAGCATACCCTTTAAAGAAATTGGAGGGGAATGGGACTGTGTGTCTCTCTCATTAAAGAAGCTCCCCTCTCCCCTGCCACCAAAAAAAAGAATATAGGAAAAAATGTTTAATAGTTTATATACATAGACTTGCACATCATTTATTAGATTTATTTTTAAGTATATCAGTTTCTGATAATATAAGATGCATTTTATTTATTCATTTTTAGAACAAAGCAAAACGTATTCAGCTTCTAAGATGATGTTATTAACAATAAAAATAAAGATTATTATTAACAATGAAAAAAAAGACTGCAGCTCAATGTGCTGCTCTTGTAGGGTGTAGACGATGAGCTTCCAATCTGAAATAAAACGCACAAAAAGATATCTTGCATCTTCTGTGGAATTCCACCCTTTCCTGGCAGGGGTATCCCTCTACCAGGCAAAGGCATTAACCCTGATGAGTGCCTCTTTGTGTGTGACCACAGAAGACAGTCTGCTGGACTAGTCACACTTATCAGCAAGATCTAGGTTCTCCATAAACTATGTATGAGTGCCCCTTTGTGTGCAACCACAAAAGAGGATCTCCTGGACTAGTCACACTTAGCAGCAAGATCTAGGGTGAGAAAACCTGTTAGTGTGTGCCCACCAACAGAATTAACCTACTGGACTGTGCACACTTACTAGTGTGGTCCTATCAGGCGCCCGTCCTGTTCCAGATGTAGGGAAGCCTGTACTAACCGGTGTCCCTGATTGAAAGTGCCTGAGTTGGTTCTAATGTTTCTGAAGTACCCATTGAGTTTCCCAAAGGAGTTTAAAAAGAAGGACCTCTAGGCAGAGGGCTCAGAGAGTTTGGCCAGTACCGAGAGCTCTGGGGAGAGTACAATTGGCCCCAGCTTTATTTTTATGTCCACCCTCACCACTAAAATATCTATCTTCTTCATCCTGGTCTCCCCAGTCTATCAGTAATAAAGGACTTATGTAGAAAGGGTGTAACTCTACTTTAGCCAACCCTAGGAGTCTAAATCCACTGGTGAAGTAATCTTCTTGATGATATAGGTGTTTAGTATATGATTTATCTGGGAACATGAAGGGGCACTGCAAATAATTTTGGAGGACTAGTTCTAGTCTCTTTTGGCCCTCCTCTTCCCAGTCCTCTGCTTTATTTGTTTTTCATATTAAAGGAAATAGTCGTTTACTCCAGGGCCCAAATGCCCTCCAGCACCTGGGGAGGTGTAGGCATCAGAAGCATGCTGTGTCTCCCTCCTGGGCTTTCTTACAATTCTAGTAAGGACTAGAACCCCTCTGGTCTTCATGAGTCTAAGGCTGGTTTCTTGAAATTCAAACCCTGGGAAGGTTGTCAAACTTATTTGACCAAAAGATCCTATATAATAAAACCCTAATATGCAAATCAACCAAACAGTGGAATGACCAGTCGCTATGACACACACTGACCACCAGGGAGAAAACACTCAATGCAGGAGCTGTCCCCTGGTGGTCAGTGTGCTCCCACAGGGGGAGCACTGCTCAGCCAGAAGCCAGGCTCATGGCTGGCAAACACAGCAGTGGTGGTGGTGGGAGCCTCTCCCACCTCCACTACAGGTGGGCGGTAAGGAGCTAGGAGTCCCAGACTACAAGAGCTCTGGGGGATCGGGCCTAAGCCAGAAGGTGGACATCCCCCGAGGGGTCCCAGACTGTGAGAGGGTGCAAGCCAGGGTAAGGGATCCCCCCCTCCCTGCCTCAAATCTGTGCACTGAGCCTCTAGTTATATATAAAAGACACAATTTTCTTTTTAACAGACTGGAAAAGGACTACAGAAACCCCACATTTAAGGGGGTGATGTTTTTCTTTAGAGCCAAGAAATCCATGTTCTCTGTCAGAGGCCTAGGTAAGGAAGGAGTTTGTGATAGTGTCTAGAGGCAGTATTCCCTGTGTGCGAATAGGGCTTATAACCTGGTGGAGACAAACTGAACAACAAGAATGATGACAAGTGGTCTAGTGAAAGTGAGAAGGCAAGCCAAAAGCAGATATCCCTCCCCTTACTTGCTCCACCATAACCACGCACTTGGCTTCTGTAATCTTGCTTGCTTCTTGCATTAGCCAACCACCCAGACTGCCATGTATACAGAAAGACCCCTGAATACCCAGAAGCTTAGCATGTATAAAAGAAGGTCAGAACCTGGATGTGGAGCTCAGCCTCTGGAAGGGACTCTGCTGAGCCAGCACCAGTGTGAAATAAACAGTCGTCTTCTGAACCTATGAGTGCATATGGTTTGTCGCTTCCCGCCAACCTGATTTCTGCCATAACAAAAGGAAAAGTATTTTAGTGTTCAATGATTCCAAGGCTAAGGATGGGAGTAAAGTAAGTATTAGTCTAGAGAGTTGTACCTAAATATCCAAGAAAACTAGACAAATTTAGGATTCAGTTCAATTTATATGTGAAAGATAAAACTTTGAAACAATTAATTGAAGTCTACTCACAACTGTGTATTATAGAGTCTGCTGAAATGTAATTTTTCTCCCTAAAACCATCCCTATTCTTATTAAAGACCAATCTAGTTTTCATTTGATCTGAGTGTTTGCATGAATACAATAAGAATAGTAATTGACTGTATAGGCTCTTCTAAAATCTATTTTGCTGGAATCTCATGATTGAGCTTTAATGAGTCCCTCAGAGCAAAGAAGCCAAGCCACCAAGTTGCCATCAGGCTTGCCTGCAATACCTGTAGACTTGGATGAATTCCTTAAGTTTTTGAGGTTCTCAAAATGTCTTGAGATTCCTTTTTGCTATCTCTCAAGAAAGCAAACTTCATTCCTTACCTGGAAAAACTGCCATAAACCATGTGACCTAGCAAGTAACCAGGCTATTCTCTAAGGTGTTCACATTGGCTTCAAGTCTTCTGGTGACAACCAGAGTCCAGGCATGTCTCTCTCAGACATGACACTCCAATTCAAAGTCTTGGTTAATAAAACTATCATTGGAAATTGGTCTTATTGAACCCATGCAAAGAAATATATTGTATTATTCATTTATTATGAAATGTCAAATTCTGGAGGGATAATGTAAACAGAAAAATATATAATTTACCAAATTGTTTTGTTTCCTTGTACTTGAAAAACAAAGTTTAAAAATTAGCAATACTTTTAACAAAAGCCACAAAACCTGAATTTTGTATTCTCATATAAATGAATTTATGAGAGACCTTGACTGTATTGTGAAAAGCCAATTTATTAAAACAATTAAAGTATGTATCTTTATTGAAAAAGTAAAGCAAGTAAACCTATACATCTGGCTCATGAAGCATAGATGAACCCCCAGCCAATCCAAAGAGCAGGCTGGGTGGAGGTCCACAGGTCCTAAAATTACTCTGTTTAATATTCTGGTATGGATTAATTCCTAAGGTTCCTTCTTATCTTGTTGTAGCCTTTCCAGAAATTATGAGAAATATCTGGCAATTTTACCTTGCCAAGTCTTGAAATTGCCTAGGGAGTAAAATGGCCTTTTTTGTTTCCTTTCCCTTTTCCCCCCTGTCTTTCTGTTGTTCTTTAAAAACAAAGGAGGAAACCAAGATGGCAGCATAGGTAAACACCTGAAATTGCTGCCTTGCACAACCATTTCAAAACCACAACGAAAAGAAAAAACAGACACCACCCAGATCCACAGGAAGGCTGGCTGAGTGGAAATTCTACAACTAGAAAGAGACTGAGACTCAGAAGAGGTGCGGAAGTAAAGTGCAGAGGTATGGAGGCACACGGAAAGGGCTCGAGGAAAGGGCTGGCAACTGAGGATGCAGTTGTCTTTTTCAATCCGGAGGGAGTCACAAGCTCCCGATGGCTCTGAACTCCAGTTCTGGGCAAGTTTCTGGGGATCCAAACTCATACGGGGAGAAGCTGGACTGTGTGGCACCAGGAGGAACTCCAGAGCAGCTTTCTCTCGGTGGTGCTGAAGGACACTGAGACCCAGTGCCTCTTAGGGCAGGGCTGAGAATCAGCCATAGGTGTTTGCTCTGCCCTGTTGATTCCTCGAGACCCTGCCCACCCAAGCTGAATGCAGAAGCCTTTGCATATAAAAGGCTGGGTAGCCTCAGGAGAAGCTAAAATAGCACCTCCTTAGAGATCCAAGAGCCAGTGTACCCAGTGGTCAGAGCAGGACCACCCAGATTACAACTTCTCAGATCCATAAGGGGCACACTCAGGGGGCATACTCAGTGAGCACCAAAGCCCCACTGAAGCAAGTCTTGCCCCATAAGAGTGTCTCCAGCACAGAAGCTCTCCCACAGTACACACAGCTGATTCTCACAGCCAAGTGGCCTGGAGGTCAATTCCTCCCAGTGATACCAACAACAATCAAGGCTTAGCTACAACAAGACTGTACACAAAGCCTACGAAGGGGTGCACCAAGAGTATCCACCTCAGGTAATTAGGGAGGCTGAGCCACTCGGCCCTATAGGACACCTAGCACAGAAAGCCACTCTATCAATGCAAGGAAGCAGCCAAAATGCAGAGACAAAGAAACAGGTCACAAATGACAGAAATGGAGGAAAGCAAATGACTGGATATAGAGTTCAAAACTACAATTATAAGGTTTTTCAAGAATTTTCTAGAAATTGCTGATAAATTTAGTGAGACTCTCGAGGATATGAAAAAGGACCAGATAGAAATTAAGCATACACTGACTGAAATAAAGAATATACAGAGATCGAACAGCAGACTAGAGGATTGCAAGAACCAAGTCAAAGATTTGAAATACAAAGAAACAAAAAACAACCAACCGGAAGAGCAAAAAGCAAAAAGAATCCAAAAATATGAAGACAGTGTAAGAAGCCTCTGGGACAACTTCAAGCGTAACAACATCAGAGTTATAGGGGTGCCAGAAGAAGAGAGAGCAAGATATTGAAAACCTATTTGAAGAAATAATGACAGAAAACTTCCTCTACCTGGTGAAAGAAATAGACTTACAAGTCCAGGAAGCACAGAGAATCTCAAGCAAAAGGAATCCAAAGTGGACCACACCAAGACACATCATAATTAAAATGCCAAGGGCAAAAGACAAAGAGAGAATCTTAAAAGCAGCAAGAGAAAAGCAGTCAGTTACCTACAAGGGGACATCCATACGACTGTCAGCTGATTTTTCAATAGAAACTTTGCAGGCCAGAAGGAAGTGTCAAGAAATATTCAAAGTGATGAATAGCAAGAACCTTCAACCAAGAATACTTTACCCAGCAAAGCTATCATTCAGAATTGAAGGTCAGATAAAGAGCTTCACAGACAAGAAAAAGCTAAAGGAGCTCATCACCACCCAACCGGTATTATTTGAAATGCTTAAAGGTATCCTTTGAGAAGAGGAAGAAGAAGAAAAAGTAAAGATAAAAATTATGAACACCAAATACATGTCTATCAACAAGTGAATCTAAAAATCAAGTGAATAAAAAATCTGATGAACAGAATAAACTGGTGAATAGAATAGAATCAGGGTCATAGAAAGGGAGGGTACTGACAATTCTCAGGGGGAAAGGAGTGTTGGGGGTGCGGGAAGAGACTGGACAAAAATCGTACATCTATGAATGAGGACAGTGTGGGGGGATAAGGGCAGTGGACGGGGTGAGAACTGGGAGGAGGGGAGCTATGAGGGGGAAAAGAGGAACAACTGTAATAATATGAACAATAAAGATTAAAAAAATCAAAAACAAACAAAAAACAACAAAACAAAACAAAACAAAAACAAAACAAAAAAACCCACATTTCCTTTGTGTCCTTGGCTGGGGAAAATAATTAATTATTTTTTAGTTGCCAGCTGGCTCAAAATTGCCTACATTGTTTGACTTTGTTTAACTTCCTTTTAACATTTTCCCTTATAAGCCCTCTATAATTTTCACAAATATTTTTTACAACTTTTAGGAATAACTAGTTTTCAAAATGTATCTCTACGCACCATGCCTTCTATTACCAAAATCATACAATTTCCAACTAATAATTCCTAGATGCCTCAATTTCCAATAACCAAGAAAAGCAAACACCTACATTCCTTAGATTGATCCCTACTTACTTAGTTTCAAAGCACATCTTCAACAAAGCAAAAGACATCACAGCTCCAAATTCACTTTACAGACTTTTGGCAACAAAGATAAAAGCAGGTAATCTAGCAATCAAAGCTGAAATAAGTTAATCTGATCTGCGCATGTGGCTAAATTTTCCCCAGAAACTTGTACTTTTAGAGATGGCCCAGACTTGAGTTTTTAATCAGGCACTTTTATTTCAAAGGTCCTAGGAACCACAGAGGAGCACTTGTAGAAAGTGCTGAAGGGCCTCAAGCACTGTTGTAAAAACCCAAATCCTACAGTCCTCCTTCATTCTATCTGGGGATTACTGCCCTGACATATGGAAAAATGCTCTGATCTATCACCACATCCAGCTTCAAATGCTTGCCAGCACATAGTGTGATGTGAACACTGAAAGGGCAGTGCAAGACTGACTCAAAGCCCCCTTTTCAAACTGGCCAATAGGGATGCAGAGGAAATGACCCAAGTCCAAATTAGGCTAACCGCATCCTGCCCCCTGTGCAAACAAACCCTGGCCCTTCCCTCGACCAATCAACAGGGGCCACACACTTTAGCCCACCCACTACTTCCAGACCCCCTATAAAACCTTTGTTCTCCTGAAACTCGCTCTCTCCACCCTACCACTGCGTCGGTGAGTGTGGGTGGAATTGAGCTCGAGCTAGCTCAAATAAAGGCTCTTTGCTTTTGCATCAGACTCGGGCTCACTGGAGGTCTTTGGGGATCACAAAATCTGGGCATAACAAACACCATGGGCAGGCTGTGCCCCTCAGGTAAGGGCATTATCTCCTTGACTCCCCTAACATTCTATTGAAAACCAGAATCCCCTCTGGTTTCCACAAGGCCACTGCAAGGAGCTGGAAGAAATCAGGTCTGTGGGATCAGGTTCAAGGAGGCATTGAGGGGATGAGGGAATCCTCTGCTCATGCATGGCTGGGTCCATCTGTGGTAGGGATACCAAGAACAGCAGATCAACCAGCCTAGGCCAGGATCCAAAGAACTTAGCATTCCCTCACCCCCAACCTAGGACAGTAGGAGGAAAAAGGCAGGAGAGTTGGAGAGGATCTCCAGCAATAGAAATCCTAACAAGGGAACAGGCCAGGGTTGGGCTGTATGTAGTGGGTCCAAGTGTGCTGTTTGTGGAGGGAATTCTCAGAGGTGGTGAAACCGCTGGTCATTTCCCGCCTATTATGTGCCTTAGTTTCTCTTCCTGATTGTCTAAATAGCCAGGAGGACCCAGAGAGCTGAGTTACCTGAAATAGGGAAGAAAAAACCCATACAAATCCAAGAAGCCCATAGAGTCCCAATCAAAAGGAACTCCAAAAGACCAACACCAAGGCACATTATAATTACACTGGCAAACACCAATGTCAAAGAAAGAATCTTAAAAGCAGCCAGAGAGAGACAGAAAGTTACCTACAAAGGCTCCCCAATCAGACTAGCGACTGATTTCTCAACAGAAACACATCAGGCAGGAAGGGAATGCAATGAAATATACAAAGTCATGCAAAGGAAGGGTCTGAATCCAAGAATACTGTACCCAGCAAGGCTTTCAATCAAAATTGAGGGTGAAATTAGGAGCTTCACAGACAAAAAAGGACTAACGGAGTTTGTTACTACCAAACCAGCAATGCAAGAAATGTTAAAGAGCCTACTGTAAAAAGTAAAAATAGGAAACAAAGAAGGAACATAAGGGTAAAGAATAAAAATGGTGACAAACAAGTATTTATCAATAATAACTTTAAATGTAAATGGATTAAATGCTCCAATCAAAAGACATAGGGTATCTGAGTGGATAAGAAAACATGACCCACATATCTGCTGTTTATAAGAAACCCACTTCCGAAAAAAAGACGCACACAGACTGATGGTGAAAGGATGAAAAAATGTTTTACAGACCAATGGAAATGAATAAAAAGCTGGGGTAGCAACACTTATATCTGACAAATGAGATATCAAAGTGAAGGACATAAAAAGAGATAATGAAGGCCACTTCATAATACTAAAGGGAGCCATTCAACAAGAATAAATAACTCTGGTAAACTTATATGTACCTAATGCAGGAGCATCCAAATACATAAAAAAACTTCTGGAAGATATCAAGGGAGAGATTGACAGCAATACAATCATAGTGGGGGATTTTAATACCCCACTATCACCGTTGGACAAATACACTAAACAAAAAATTAGCAAAGAAACATCAATCTTAAACGATTCACTAGAGCAGATGGACTTAATAGATATCTTCAGAACACTTTACCCCAAAGCCACAGAATATACATTCTTTTCAAGTGCACATGGGTCATTCTCAAAGATAGACCATATATTGGGGCACAGGCAAAGTCTCTTCATATTCAAGAAGATATAAATCATATCAAGCATCTTCTCAGATCACAATGGCATAAAATTGGAAATCAACTACAATAAAAAAAATCGAAAATAATCAAACACATGAATATTAAACAGCATGCTATTAAACAATGACTGGATTACCACAGAGATCAAAGAAGAAACAAAAAACATCATTGCAACAAACGACAATGAAAACACAACAATCCAAAATCTATGGGACACAGTGAAAGCAGTCTTGAGATGGAAGTACATAGCTCTACAAACCTACTGCAGAAAACAAGAAACAATGATAATAAATTACCTAACCCTGCAACTCAAAGATTTAGAAAGAGAGCAACAAGAAAAACCCAGTGTAAGCAGAAGGAAGGAAATAATAAAGATCAGAGTGGAGATAAATGTCATGGAGACCAAAAAGACAATACAAAAGATCAATGAAACCAATAGCTGGTTCTTTGAAAGGATAAACAAGATTGATGAACCTCTACCAGGCTCAAAGAAGCAAAGAGAGAGGACCCTAATAAACAAAATCAGAAATGAAAAAGGAGAAATAACAACAGACCCTACAGAAATACAGAGGATTATTAAAGAATACTATGAACAGTTCTGTTCCAACAAACTAGACAACCTCGAGGTAATGGACATATTCCTAGAAAAGTACAACATTCCAAAACTCAATCAGGAAGAATCTAAAAATCTCAGTAGGCCAATCATTATGGAAGAAATTGAAGCAGTAATAAAAAAGCTCTGAGCAAACAAAAGCCCGGGGCCAGATGGATTCACAGGGGAGTTTTACCAAACATTTAAGGAAGAACTAAAACCTATCCTCCTCAGACTATTCCAAAAAATTCAAGAGGAAGGAACACTTCCAAACTTATTTTATGAAGCCAGCATTACCCTAATAACAAAACCAGACAAAGACAACACAATGAAAGAATTACAGGCCAATATCCCTCATGAACATAGATGCCAAAATCCTCAACAAAATCCTAGAAAATTGGATCCAACAGTACATCAGAAAGATACACCATAACCAAGTAGGATTTATCCCAGGGATAAAAGGATGGTACAATATCCACAAATCAATAAATGTGATACATCATATAAACAATTAAGAGATAAAAACCACTTAATCATATCAATTGATGCAGAAAAAGCATTTGACAAAATCCAGCACCCGTTTTTGATAAAAACTCTCAGCAAGGTAGGAATAGAAGGATCTTACCTCAACATAATAAGAGCTATTTATGACAGACCTACAGCCAACATCATACTCAACGGGCAAAAATTAAAACCATTTCACCTTAGAACAGGAACAAGACAGGGTTGCCCACTCTCACCACTCCTGTTCGACATAGTACTGGAAGTATTAGCCATTGCAATTAGACAAGAAGAAGAAATAAAAGGCATTCAAATTGGAGAAGAAGAAGTAAAACTGTCCTTATTTGCAGATGACATGATATTGTACAAAAAAAAACCTAAAAACTCCATCAAAAAATTATTAGACTTAATAAATGAATTCGGCAATGTAGCAGGATACAAAATTAACGCCAAGAAATCTATGGCATTTTTGTGCACCAATAGTGAACGTACAGAAAGAGAGACTAAAAAAACAATCCCATTTACCATCACACCAAAAAAACTAAGATACCTAGGAATAAACTTAACTAAAGAGGTAAAAGACCTCTACTCAGAAAACTTCAGGACATTGAAAAAAGAGATAGAGGAAGACATAAACAGATGAAAGAAAATACCATGTTCATAGATTGGTAGAATCAACATCATTAAAATGTCCATACTACCGAAAGCAATTTATAAATTCAATGTAGTTCTCATTAAAATACCAACAGCATATTTTACAGACCTAGAACGAACTCTCCAAAAATTCATCTAGAATAAACAAAGACCCCGAATAGCTGCAGCGATCCTGAGAAAGAAGAACAAAGTAGGAGGGATCTCAATACCAGATATCAAGCTGTATTATAAAGCCACTGCTCTCAAAACTGCCTGGTACTGGCACAAGAATAGACATATAGATCAGCGGAATAGAATAGAGAACCCAGAAATCGACCAGAACCAATATGCTCAATTAATATTTTACGAAGGAGGCAAGAACATACAATGGAATCAAGACAGTCTCTTCAATAAATGTGCTGAGAAAATTAGACAGATGTATGCAAAAAAATGAAACTAGACCACCAACTTACACTATACACAAAAATAAACTTGAAATGGATAAAGGACTTAAACATAAAACGGGAAACCATAAAAGTACTAGAGGAATACAAAGCAACAAAATCTCAGACAGAAGAAACAAGATGGCGGCATAGGGTAGACACCGTATATGCAGCTGTGAACAACTATTTCAGAAAAACCATGAAAAGAACACATGGACACCACTCGCACCCACAGGACGGCTGGCTGAGTGAAAATCCTACAACCAGAGAAGAGTCTGAGACTCAGAGGAGCAGCGGAAGCAAAGTACAGAGGTACGGAGGCGCGCGCACGGGCTCGGGGAAGGGCTGGTACCGGAGGTCATGGTTCTTTTCCAAAACGGAGAGAGCCACAAGCTCCCAGTGGCTCTGAACTCCAGTTCCAGACGAGTTTCGGAGGTCCCACAGACACCCAGAGACTGGCATCAGGAGGAAATCCAAAACGGGTTTCTCTCAGCGTTGCTTGCAGCAATTACCGTGGGACACAGAGACCTGGCGTCTCTCAGCGCAGGGCTGAGAAGCACCATAGCTGTTTGCTCCGCCCTGCCCGGCGAACTCCCCGAGGCCCCGCCCCTCCCAAGTGCGTCAGAGGCTTCTGCAGCAACACCTCCTTAAAGATACAGGAACCAGCCCCACCCAGTGGCCAGAGAGGGACTAACCTAAACAAAACAGATCCTCAAGGAACACACCCGGGGCAGATGCAGTGAGCATAAAAGCTCCAC
>PVJC01045847.1:0-13542 GCA_004026665.1 Murina feae
CAGAAAGAAGAATTTGGACAGGGGCGACGGGGATGAGCCAAGATGGAAGGTTGAGAAGAAGACATGGAGTGAAGGGGGAGAGAGGGAAGCAAGGAGCAGCAAGAAGGCGAGAAGGTGAAGACCATAGGAGGTGACGTGCTGAGGAGCTGTCACTGGAGGCATAGCTGAGGCTTAGGAAGTGGCATGTCTAAAGGTCAACTGGCAGCCATTTGTGTAAGAAGCAGTAAACCCTTTCTTCCCATTGCACCCAAATGTTTTTTGTAGTCTGTGCTATACTTACCAAAAATTGTTTTTGATTGGGAGCTCATGTGCGGGGATTAAGGAAGGGATGAGATTTCACATCTGAATCAACTTAGTGCAGAATCACAATAGATAACTTGTCTATTTTGGGTGCTTTACACATAGTGACTAACTCCATCTTCATAACAGCCTTAAGAGGTAGGTGTTATTATCATATCTATTTTACAGATGAGGAAACTTGAGGGCCATAGAAATGAACTTGCCCAAGATCACACCTAGAGTAAATATTGAAGCTGAGATTTTAAAAAGTTTGTGCCAGAATCCACACCCTTAGCCACTGAACCTCACCACCTCCCAATATAGCCACACCAGAAGTCTAGAGTTAGAAGTATAGAAAGTGATTCATAAAATAGGCTTTCTTTGGTACTTTCTAACAGGTACTGTTCTAAGCTCTTAACAAGCAGTAATTTGCATAGAAGGGCAAATGGAAGATTTGCACTCATCTTGGGCCAAGTTCAAGGGGCTGGCAGACCCAGCTAAAATGTTGGATTGTACTTTTTCTCATCGAGTCTTTATAGCTACTGTATGTGGCTGGCACTATCCCCATAGACAGATATGAAAACCCAGGGTTAAGGAGGTGACATTCCCTGCCCAAGGTCACAGGAATGGGATAGAGTCACCTAAGGAAGCAAGGACATCCAATAGCAATGGACAAGAATCCTTTAACCAATCTTCAAAAGCGACACAGTATGACTTCAAGAAGCAATGGATACATGAACTGATCAGACTTTGTAGTTCTCTCTGACACTGGAACTTTACTGATGCCCTAAACCCAGGCTCAGGGGGGCCCATCCGGATGGTACTGCCAGTCCTAGCCATTCCTAGCCCCCAGTGGAGCTCTTAGAAAATGTTGAGGTAGGTGTTTCTGACAATTGGGACTCAACACAGGACTAGTTCTGGGCTGAGGGCACCACCTTGAATAGCACCACCAGCCCTATCTGGTTCCAGATACCAGAAGGAGACTTCCTTTGAGGCCTGAGCCCGGAGACCTCACTTACCTGGGTCTCCAGGCAGTACTAAATGGGAGCTAGCTAGGTGTGGAAGCCAATTCACAGTTCAGCTTCACATATTTACTGAGCACCTGTTAAGTGCCAGGCACTGGGTGGGGACAAATTAGAAATGCATGAGGCCACAGTGCATTGCAATAGCAAGGTGCTGTCAGAGCAATTACCCACTGGTTGCATGGCATTGTTCCACTCCTTTCTAATAGATGCCAAATTGCCTGAAATAGAGAGCAGCCCCATTCATCCAGGGACCTGTTTACATCTCACTGCATCCATTATTTCACTATTCCATAAATAGTAAATAACAGAAAACATTGAGTTTTATTCCAGCATTCCAGGCATTTGTTTATACCTCATTAGTTTCTAGACAGAGCTCTTGGGTGAAGACAGTGAGAAGCCCAACGTGGTGCATCGTGAGGGCCCCAACCCAGGACTAGAGTTGTCAGTGAAAATAATTCTCTTTCTAGTCTCTTTCCACACGGGTTCCTTTCACATCTCATATCTTAGTAAAGACTCCACTCATTATAAGGAGAAAACTTTTCAAAAACCAAGGCCCCCTTATGCTGGCTGGTTTGGCTCAGTGGAGAGAGCGTTGGCCTGTGTACTGAAGGGCCCCAGTTTCGATTCCAGTCAAGAACACGTACCTCTGTTGCAGGCTCCTCCCCGGGGCGAGTGCAGGAGGCAACCAATCGATGTGAGAGATGTGCTTCTCTCACATCGATATTTCTCTCTGTCTTTCCTTCTCTCTTCCACTCTCTCTAAAATTCAATGGAAAAAATATCCTGGGGTGAGGATTTAAAAATGAGACCCCGAGGTCTGCCCTGAGGAGGCAGAGATCATCATTAGCTAGATAACTATGGGCTCTTCTGTTCAGCTGAAAAGAAGCAGCAAGGTGAGGATACAGGGTTTTTCTTGAAGAACATGTCTCACATTCCCTCATAAAAAACAATGAGAAAATGAAAACTGAAATTTGACACTGGCTTTGTGAGCTATCTGTCAAAAGATGCATTCCAGAGTTTAATAAATATTTACTTCTCACCGTCAAAATGACAGCACTTCAGTAATGCAGGGCACAGTTGAAGGGTCACCCCATGATACCTGGTCCAGGGGGAATGAGAGAATGAACAAGCTTAAGGCAGTGTCCTCCAGTCTGGCAGAACAGAGTCTTAAAAAAAAGAAAAAGCCCAGTGGGTGGGTGGCAAGAGATTAATCAAAAAAACTTATATGCAAAACCCTTGGACACATACAATAGCGTGCTGAATGCCTGGGGTGGGGGGAGGGGTGGGCTAGAAGGGTCAACGGTGGGAAAAGGGTACAGCTGTATTACTTTCAACATCAAATATTTTTTAAAAAATTTTTTTACAGCCTAGACCCACCAGCTGGCTCAGTGGTTGAGCATCGGCCTATGAACTAGGAGGTCACGGTTCGATTTTGGTCGGGGCACATGCCCAGTTGTGAGCTCAATCCCCAGGGTGGGGCATACAGGAGGCAGCCGCTCAGTGATCTCTCTCATCACTGCTCTTTCTATCTCTCTCTCCCTCTCCCTCTCTCTTCCTCTCTGAAATCAATAAAAAAATAAAAATAAAAAGCCTAGACCCCAACCCAGACCAATTACATGGGAATGTCTAAGGGTGGGGTCTGGGCACCTGTGTGCTTTAAAAAGTCCCTGGTGACTCCATACCCATCTTCATCTTGCTCCTGGGTACAGAGGAGAGGATACGGCTTTTGGAACAAGAGAGACTTGGGTTCAAATCCTTCTACGTGTATGCTGTGTGAACCTGAGCTGCTTATTTGACTTCTCTGAGCCTCTCATGCCTCATCTGTGCAGGAGTCATACACACCCCAAAGGATTCTTGTGATCAAAGGATCCAGTGACACCCGACCAGCCCTGTGCCCACACGGGGCATGCTGGACAATGGGGGCTCAGCACATCTTCATCCTCTCCTTCAGGGACTCCCCCACCACTCAGAGACTGACACAAAAGAAAGGGGCACCACCAGCAAAACCTCAGCCTCCAGGAGGCTTGGAGAGTACAGGGTTGAGCTGATTATTTGGGGAGAGTAACAATGTTCATGAATCAAATCCTTAATTCATTATTTTCTATGTTTAGTATTTAATTATATCAGTTCTTATATTTTTATTGATTTTTTAGAGAAAAAGGAAGGGAGAGGGAAAGAGAGAGACATTGATGTGAGAGATCTATTGGCTGCCTCCTGCATGCCCCCAGGGATTGAGCCCATAACCTAGGCTGTACCTTGACTGGGATTGAGCCAGTAACCTTCCAGTGCACAGGATGACACCCAACCAACGCGTGCGGGAGGCAACCAATGTGTCTCTCTCTCACACTGATGCTTCTCTCTCTCTCCTTCCTCTCTCTCTCCCCACTCCTCCCCCCTTCCACTCTCACTAAAAGTCAATGGGAAAAATATCCTTAGGTGAGGATAAACAATAAAAAAAACATATACAGAACATTATAAATAAAGCACAAGTCTTTTTTACCCACCTTTCTACATCACCTCCCCCAATATTGAATTTGGCAGGTGCCTTCCAGACCTTTTAAAAAGACACTTATTTTATAGAGACCCATAGAAAATATATAACATTGTTTTATGTAGTTTTAGTAATACATGGGGTTTTTTACAGTGTATATCAATCTGAAACTTTTTTATGCAACATGTTTACAAGACTTACCCATGTTATATATAGACCAGAGGCCTGGTGCACAACTTCGTGCACCAGTGGGGGACAATCTGGTGGGGCCGGTGGGGGGGAAGGGCCATAGGAGGTTGACTAGCTGGTCCCCCCCACTTGGTTGGAGTAGGGGGTGATTGGGGACAGAGCCAGCCCAGGGGGTGGGGGCCAGCAGGCCGTTGGCTGGCCCCGCCCCTTGGTCAAACTCCTGGTTGAACTCCCAGTTGAGAGGGACAGTTTGCATATTAGCCTTTTATTATATAGGATGAGTTCATTCCTTTTAGCTCCTCTATAATATTCCATTGTAGGTATAAGTTATGTACTACTTACTTTCCTATTGGTAAACATTTAAATTCTTTCCAGTTTCTTAACATTGCAAAGCTGTCGAGAGCATTACTTGTACCTACTGCCAAATCCTGTGTATTTTTCACTTTCAGAATTACACTTCATTGCTCTGCAATGGAATGAGCACGGAATTGGGAGTCAATGGACTTTGGGCTGGTTGCCTAGCATCTCTGAATTTGAAGCTCTCTATCCTAGCACAGTCTCTGCTCCCTTCTGCCATGACTCTGTCACCTTAATCACTTCACCCGCCTCTTCACTGAGTTCCTGTCTTTGGCTCCTCCCAATCCACCTTAAAGCCAAGCCCTGGAGACCCAGGGGTGGTGGGACAGACAGTGGCATTTAGAAAGGCACAGGGGACATCACAGAATCATGATGACCTGGAAATGAAATGCCTACAGAACTCTCCACTGATCACTCAAAAACTCCTACCCAAATTGTCTGCCTGGGAATAACTGCTCCCCTCCGCCTTTCACAGTACTCTCGTAGTACTTTATCCTACTACTGTTTCAGTATTTTGCACACTGAATTTTAGCACATTATCGTCCTGCCTGTCTCTCCTTTGGCCTGTAAACTTTTTGGAGGCTGAAAGAATGTCTCTGAATCCTCAGTGGCCAAACAGGACTTGGTTCAAGTAGCAGGTATAAATCAGTGTTTGCACTTGGGCTTGAAGTTTGATAGGCAACAAAGCAGCTCTGGCAGGTGACCTGCGTTAGGAGGTCCAATACATGTGTCAATCAAGGGTCCTGAAATTGTCAAAGTATAGTTTGCCTCATCTAAATTGGCAGGGAAGAGCCAGACTCCAGTTCTAGAAGGGTTGGTGTCTCAATTATCTATCACTATTTCACAAGCCACTCTAAATCTTAGGGCTCAAAACAACGTTTATTTCTTACAATGCCAAAGGCTGGTAGCTGGGCAGTTTTTCCATGGGGTGTTAGCTGGGGTCACTTAGACATTCAACTAGGGGTTCAGCTATTCAAGATAGCAGCCAGAGTGGCTTGAACAACTGGGGGTTGGTTGGGCCTCACTCTCTAGAAAGTTAGTTGGACTTCTTTCTCAGTAGCTCAGGGCTCCAAATGAGTAGAAACTTCCAAGTTTCTTAAGGGCGAGGCCTAGAATTGGCATAGCAGCCAGTCAAAGCCAAGTCACAAAGCCAGGCCAGATTCCAGGGAGAAGAAATGGCACCACCTCTTGACAGAAAGAGCAGCATGCACATCCAGGGTTGGGAGGCATTGCTGGTAACCATCTTAGTTTTCTGTTGTTTTTTAATCCTCACCCAAGGATATTATTCCATTGACTTTTAGAGAGAAGGAAAGATAAAGAAAAATATGAATGTGAGAGAAACACATTGATCCATCGCCTCCTGCACATGCCCTGACCAGGACCCAGGCCGGGGAGGAGCCTAAAACCAAGGTACATGCCCTTGACTGGAATCAAACCAATGTTCAGTCCAATGTTCTATCCACTGAGCCAAACTGGCTAGGTTGGTGACCATCTTTGAACACAATGTCCTACGGGACAGAAAATCTGGGCTCCTAGATGCCAACCTTTAGAGTTTCCTCTATCTAGCTCTTAGTTGGCGGACTGATGGGACAAGACAGGTAGTTGGCGACGCCTGTTGGAGAATCCCAGAACTTGTAGGGAGAGGCCCAGAGTAATCAAGAACTGCCAAGACTTTCAAAAAGAGGGGTTGGATGAAGGGAACAGAGAGGCAAGAAAATGGTAGGAAGGTCAACGCTGAGGTTCAGGACAGAGCCTCTGGCTAGGGAAGGGGCTGGAAGTACCACAGAGGTGAGCCAGTGACAGTCATGTCAGGATGAACATCCATAATCTGATTTCAGCAGGGAAAAGGGAGAAGTATCTGGAGACCTTGCCTCCCCCATTCTGACCTGCCACTGGTCCTCTTACTCCCTGGAATTACTTCGGAGCCTGATTCTCCCATTTAGGACGAGACAATTCCTTGAGTTTCAATTGCCCCCAGTTATAAAATAAGGATATCCGTCTAGTCTTTCCTGCTAGTAAATATTTGAACAGCAGTTTATTAATTTTTCTTACTCTCTGCAGCAGAGATTAATTGCTATTTTACATTACACTCAACTTCTATTAGTTTAGGATTTACTTCCTCGGCGATACCACTGGCATTAGCTTGAATAAAACATTTTAACCTAGACAAACTCATTAAATTCTTGAAGGTGAGTGGACAGAAGAGAGGGAGAACCAGCCCTAAGCTTGCAGTTTTGAGAGTAGCAATTTAAATCCATCAGGCGAATGTCAAGTAGGGTGGGGGCCAGGGAGCACTAGAGGGTGAAGGATGGAAGCCACTGGAAAAACTTTCCTGTTCAGTCCTGTTGGGCCTCAGGCCACCAGAACCAGCCTTTCTCAGAGCCAGTCCAACCTCTAAGCTGGCTTCTGACACCCCCAAAGTGTTCACAGCCTTGGTCCCAATATCTTATCCTGACCCAAATACGATTCCGTTTCTTAATTCGTTCTCCATCATCCTACCTTCTGACCGTTGAATCCTATTTTTCAGAATCTGATTTTATACTTTGTACCTGACACTCAGCGCTGCTGAGGGTGATGAATTTTTCTCATCTGTAATCAAATGTTATGAGTGTTATCCTGTTCACCATCATTATCATTATAAATATAATGATTTTTTGTAAATATATAATATTCATCACTATACCTGACCCAAGGGATGGATGCTGCTTTTGAGATTTTCCCCATCACCTGAGACACACCTCCTCTGCAGCTGTGACACTCTATAATGAGAACTCCTCTGGCCCAGAAGCTAAATGCACCACTACTACTCTGTGACCCCAGACCCTGTCCTTGTTGGTTCTAGTCCTCCCCCTCTTCCCTATAGGGCATAAGGTACCCATGTCCACCACATGCTATTTGAGGGCTAAAAAGTCTAAGGAATTTTTATAGAAAGTGTTAAATAGTAGGGTGTTTGGATTTTAGAAATGCAGTCATGATAATACTCTCATTTTCCTGAAATACTTCAGACTCCTAGGCCTTATTTTTTAGGCTCTGGTCTTAATCCTTCAGCTTTATATTCAGCTGTGCAAAATAACATGCCCAAGGTCATAGGCAGGAGGGAAAAAGTATGGGAAGTTCTAACTGAAAAGCCTAGATTCCTTCATTCAAGGAACCCACCTCCCCACAACAAACCTTCCAAGCATCAGTTGTGAAAGCTGCTGAACAAAGCCTATAACACGCAATAGCCGGTATTGAACACTGGGCACCAGAACAGGCTTCCTCTTCAGTTGTGGTCATTTTCCCTACGGGTCTTTATGTCCTTTACTTAAGGGCTTTGGTTAGACTCATCCCAATCAACAGAAAGGTTGTGATCATGTTTTATCTCAAGAAAAGGGGGGCACAGGGATAACCCATTTAGGTCATATAGAATGGGTCATATATCCACCCAAGCTTTGTCCCCCCTCCCAATAAATTTTGTTTTCTCCCCAATAAATTTTGGTTTCTTCCCACCAAAAAAAAAAAAGAGGGTGGGGCACACAGGGCCTAGATTCCTGACTTCACAGGTAGCTCCTGGCCCATGTGCAAATTCGCCCAACTCCTCCCCAGCTTCAGCCGTGTAAACCAAGGGTTTACTTTAAGGGGCATATTTATGGAAGCCACAGAATATCCTTTGTGGCACACCTTTCCCACAGAACAAGAAGTACCAACTCTCGCCTTCTAATTGCCTATTTCAAAGGGAAGTTTCTAGAAAAGTCCAAAAGAATCTGCTACACAGATAGGGAAGTGGCTAAATTATTTTATGTTCCAAAACACCTCACAGTCCATTTTATGACTACTTGGAGAGCCAAGGGAGATAAACTCAAGGCCATCCTCACACAGAACTAGAGCCTTAGGAACACAGGAAATCTTTTTTTTTTTTCCCCTTGGGGTCCCATCTTTTTCTCTCTCCTTCCCGCTGGCTAGCTTCCTCTGCTCCCATTGCCACATCATGTCTACATGCCACCCCCAGAAGCAGACCTTGAGACAAGGATTTAAGCGCACATAGTTTATTTAGGAGGTGCCCCCAGAAAATGCTGGTTGTGTAGTGGGGAAATGAGACAGGGAAAGGAAGGATGCATGATCACTCAGTTACCACTTGCGATGGAGCTTGATGCTACCAGAGAACTCTGGAGAGAGCATGGGTCAGAGTTATCCCACCAAAGGACCAGGGGAGCTAGGGTGTTTATCCCTGACTATCATCACTCATGAGTGGAGGGTTGTTTTCTGGGCATTAACACTTTGACACTTTGGCTTTACCTGCATGCAGATTAAATGCCCTCAACAGAAAGCAGTCAGATAAAAACCCTCAGACAGAAGGTGGCAAGTACCAGGTGTTCAGAGTAGGAGGCCTCACAATTATGGGCAGTGCATCAGCCATGACGGCTCCCTCGCCCCAGCCCAAGTGCTATGTGAATTTTCATCACTAGTGCTTGCCCTTTGTTATGGGCTGAATTATGTCCTCCCAAAATTCACACATTGAAGGCCTAAGCCCCAGCACCCTAGAAAATGACTGTATTTGGAGAAAGGGGCTGTGAAGAGGTGATGAAGTTAAAACGAGGCTGTTAGAGTGGGCTCTACTTCAATCTAACTGGTGTCCTTATAATAAGAGGAAATTTGGATGCACAGAGACCCCAGGGATGCTCACAGAGAGGAAAAAAAACAAACACATGAGGACACAGAGAGAAGGCAGCTATGTGCGAGCCAAGGAGAGAGGGCCTCGGGAGAAACCAACCCTGCCAGCATCTTGAATTTCTAGCCTCCAGAACTGTGAGAAATAAATTCCTGTTGTTTACACCACCATTCTGTGGTACTTTGCTATGGCAGCCCTAGCAAACTAATTCACCCTGCCCTAGTTCTGTTTCTCCATCCCCAGACTTGCCTCTGATTGGCTCAGTTCATCTTTTCGAGTCAGGCCACAGGTCAGAGATAACTGAGCCATCTTTGAGCCAGGTGACCATCTCAGTCAAATCAGCTGTTTGAGGGGCAGGGGTGGGGGTGGGGGAAGGGCACATGACTAGGATTGTGAGTGAGGACAGATCTCTGGAGATCGCTGGGAAAGGAGCCCAAAATCTGTCTGTACCTTGGCCTTCTTGGATGGTCCTCAGTAAAGTCCTCAGTAAGGCCAGTCATCCATGCGCTTGCTTTAATCTGGGGCATCTCCAAACCACTGTGTTTTCGTCCTAAAGATAGATCATCCAGGAAAATAAATCAGCAAAATGCTGAGCATCTAGACACTGCTTCAGACAGCCCACACCTCAGGTCACATGCTTGTTAGTTTCCTGACTTGGAGATTGTGTCCATGAAAGCCCCAAACCCTATCTACTGGGGCTGAATCAGAAGCTGAAAAGCACAGTCTGCCTTGTCTGACAACCAGCAGGAAATGAAGCTGACAGCTAATTAGATTAATTAGGAAACCATGCCTTAAAATGTAATGTTGTTTTCATGAACCTTTAAAGCCTATCAAAATGTTTGCCGAGCTTGATGGCTGGTAATTAACAACCTTATAAAAATATACAAGGAAATAAGGAGCTGTCAGGAAGCTTTTGAACGTAACAGCTACCAAACACACATACAGAGCCTGGTTCTGGCCTTCACATGAACTGGGTTCAAATCTCAGCTCTGTTTGAACTTGCTGTATAGCCTCAGGTAAGTTCCTCACCCTCTCTGGTCTCATACCCTTATCTTTCCAATTCAAAGGCTAGAAGACCTTTAAGCCTGGAATCATTCACATTTCTCTGCTCTCTCCCTTTCTTGTACCGAAGAGCTCAGTCTTCCTGCAGGCTCCACTGCCCTGTGAGCTACGTAATCATCAAGACCTAAGTGTTCTTGTCCAGCCAGTGGCTCAGGTGACTGAGCATCATCCTCTGCACAGAGGTCATCCGCTCGATCCCCAGTAGGGGGCGTGCAGGAGGCAGCTAATAGATTCTTATCTATGTTTCTATCTCTCCCTCTCTTTTCCTTTATCTATAAAATCAATAAAACATATGTTTACGACCTAATTGTCTTTACAATAGGATTCTAATATGGCAGGGAGAGCATCGGCATCCTACTCTATGGAAGTAGACATACAAAGCTTTTGTGGTCAAAGGTCCATTCAACCTTCCTTTTTTAAAATATATTTTTACTAGAGGCCCAGCGCACAAATTTTGTGCGTGGGTACGGTCTCTAGGCCTGGCCTGTGATCAGGGCCAACCTTCCCAGCTGCTCACAGCTGGCTCCAAATCCCGGCACCACCCACCCCTGATTCCCCTTTTGCCATAGGGTGATCAGTGCCTCATGGCCAGGAGAAGGGACTGAGAGGTCTGCTATTACTCCCTGCTCACCAGCCCCATCCCTGCTGTGAGTTGCCCTCTGTGTGTGGGGTGACCAGTGGGGTGGGGGCCTTGGCCTGGCACCACCCACATCCCCTGTCACCCACCCCTGGTTTCTCGTTCGTCAGGTGATTGGAGCATGCTGGCCGGGGAAAGGAACCAAGAGGTGTTCAGTGCACCTGACAGTGACTGGTCCAGCAATTGTTTTGATCATTCTGCTTTCAGGGTCAATTTGCATATTACCCTTTTATTATAAAGGATTGATTTCAAAGAGGAAGGGAGAGATAGAAACATCAATGATGAATCATTGATCAGCTGCTCCCTGCATGCCCCACACTGAAGATTGAGCCCACAACCTGGGCATTTGCCCAAATTGAACCCTGACCTCCTGGTTCATAGGTCAACATTCAACCACTGAGCCATGTGGACCAGGCCCATTCAACCTTCTTTGCCAACAATTGGGTTGCTTTTGGCCTCCTTTGGGGGAACTCTACCTTCCAGTTCTCAGTCCCTATATTTTAAAGGTAGTTGATTCCACCCTAAGTGCTAGGGGTGGGCCTGTCTCTCAGCTGTGGCAATCAAAACATCTCAATTCTCTGACCAGTGATTTGTTCAGGGTTGGCCACCTGACTCAATCAGAGCCAATGAGGCACAGAAGAGAGAGAGAGGCTTCTGTTTAATTCCCTTGGGATGATTTAAACCTGGGCTTGTTGGCAGCCATCTTGGCACCATGTGGAGTGTGAAGTTAATCCAGAATAGAGCAAGGCTGAGCAAGATGATGGAGAGAGACCAGGTTATAGTACCATTGTTTGACTCCCTGAGGTTAGCCACGTCTTAAATTTATCCTTGGACTTTTCAATTACATGAACCAAAAAATCCCTTTTATTTAAGCTATTTTGAGGTGGGTTTTCTGTTAATTGAAAACAAGAGTTCTAAGTTATATGGGATGTTTGTGAATACAGAGTTGTGAGAGAGAAAGAAGGAGAAAAACAAAGAAAAAATATAAATTTTTAGTGAAAGTACATGCTAGAATTTGCACATGCTGTTTCCTGTACATAAAATGTCCGTTGCCTCTTTTTCTTTTTGAGGATTCTTATTTATCTTCTCGAAGCCCAACTCAATGGTATCTCCTCTTTCTCAGCTCCCAAGGCAGACTTAATCACTCTGTCCCCTATGCCCCTGGGATAGGTTAACATGTAAAGTTTCTCCATGTGGGACCCTCCATAACTGGACTAAGACGGACACACAGGGTGGCCACTTGTACCTGAGTCAAATTGTCAGAAGGGAAAGAGGGGAAAAATCTCCAACCATTGTAGCAAGATTCATTATATTACTCAATGCCCCCTTTATAAAAACTCACATAAATTCCCAGAAAAAGTTGGGGTGTTTTAAAAAACTGGGAGATTTCTTAGTGGAAAATAATGATAGTTATGAATTTAATTTGGTTTCCTTTTTGCTTCTACCACCAGGAGACTCAAAGCGAAATGAAATGCTCCTATCAAGGTCACCAATGACCTCCATGTTGTTAAATCCGATGGTCAGTCTTCAGTTCTCACCTTATTTATCCCACCAGCAGCACTGAACATAGATGAATACTCTCTCCTTCTGAAAACTCTTTGTCATGTGGCTTCCAGGACCTTCCACTCTCTTTCTTCCTCCCACTCACTGACCACTTCTCAGTCTTCTCAAGTCCCCAACTTCTCAACATAGGAAGGTCATAGGGTCTGGTCCTTTGTCATGTTCTCATTTCTGTCACACTGCTTCCACTGGCAATCTCATGTAGCCTCATGACTTTAAATACCATCTCTCTGAGGATGATGCCTGAATTTATAACTCTAGCCTTTCTCCTGAACTTTGGACCCATATATCCAACTGCTAATTTGACATTTCTTCTTAGACATCTGTATTAGTCAACTCAGACTACTGTTAGCCCAGATGTCGTGATCCCCAAAGACCACGAGTGAGCCTGACTCCGATGCAAAAACATGAGAGCTTTATTTGAGTTAACTCAGACCTCGTCCCACACACGCTCACTGACGCAGCGGCATGGCGGGGAGGAAGTGCGGGTTTCAGGAAAACAAAGGATTTATAGGGAGTGGGTGGGGCAATACGTGATTGGTCGAGATAAGAGTCAGAGTCATTTCCTCTGCATCCCTATTGGCCAGTCCACAGTCTTGCACTGTCCTTTCAGCTACCACATGAGATGGCCCAGACTGAATGACTTTAACAACAGACTTTTTTTTTTAAGTTCTGGAGGCTGAAAGCCCAATATCAAGGTGCCAACAGGGTTGGTTTCTGGTGAGACTTGGCTTGTAGACAATTACCTTCTCACATGGCCTTCTCACTGTGTCCTCACATGGCCTTTTCTCTGTACAAGGCAATGGAGAGATCTCTAGGTGTCTCAAGAACACCAGTTTATTAGATAAGGGCCCCCATCCTTTCAACCTCATTTAAGCTTAATTACCCCCTTGAAGATCCTAACGCCAATATAGTCACATACCGATTTTTTAAGAGGACACAATTTAAAAAAAAGAAAACAAATAAAAATAAGAGGACACAATCTAGTTCATAACATTGTATCCAACAGTCATCTCAAATTAAACACATCCAAGACTAAATTCCTTATCTCTAACATTGATCCACTCACAGCCTTCCTCATCTCAGAAAATGAAAACTCTCACCTTTTAGTTGCTCAGAACAAAAGCCTTGGAGACATCTTTTATTTCTTTCTTGTTTTTTTATACCCACCGCCAATCTATCAGCAAATTCTACTGCCTCTGCCTTTAGACTATATCCTGTACCCAACCACTTCTCAGTCTCTGTTTCTACTATGTTTCAAACTACCATCTTTTCTTGCCTGGATTATGATAATA
>PVJC01045848.1:0-13554 GCA_004026665.1 Murina feae
CCCAGCAGGTAGACACACACAGGAGGACTGCTCCAAGCCTCAGATGCGGCTGGGGGCAGGTCCCCAGTGGTGACACACACACACACACACACACACACACACACACACACACAGAAGGCACCTGGCAGACTGGAGCCATCATAGGACATCCACTGAGGGGTCCCAGACTGTGAGAGGGCACAGGCCGGGCTGAGGGACTCCCTGCACCCTGAGTGCACAAATTTTTGTGCACCGGGCCCCTAGTTAACTAATATGATTTATTATTAATAGATATTAATAAGAAAACTGCTAGACTTCAGGAAGTCAAAATCATTTGTCAGTATTTCTCCTAGCTTAAGAATCATCTCTAAATTGATGATTTCCTTGTGTATCCCTCAATTTTCATCTCAATATTTTCATATGGGTATTTTCTGTTGTGATATTTTCTAAGCTCTGTGATGAATTCTGGAGATAGTTGATAGAGTAGATCGTCCTCCTCTTCATGAGTTTCTCTTGACCATTTTGAACATTCCTGCCACATTACACATACCTCACATACCTTCCATACTCTCTAGGACCCTTCATTCTATAATGTTGCTTCATTCTATAGCATATGAACTCCCACCGGATGCTTACTCCTGCAAGTCCTGATCTGCCCTCACTTGGGGATGGAACCCTCATCTGCAGAGAAGGTTGTAAAAGTTTCCTGATTGAGAAAAGAGATGAGCTTTGGTGTTATAGTATATTTCTTGTTTCCTTGACTGTGGCCATTACAACCAACTTTAATTGTTTCATTTATTTTTTTTTTGCAACATTCTGTCCTTTGGGTTGCCAAGTGACACTTCTAACTACTCAGAGCATAGATTCTTATAGAAGACAGCCTGGATTAAATTTAGCTCTAATCATAAATAGCTTTGTGACCTAGGGTAAATTATTTACTCTCTCTCTGCCTCAGTTCCCACACCTGTAAAATGCAGTTAACACCCTATTTTTATTTCATTAGGTTCATTATGAGAATTAAACTTTCTGGTTTTCCCACAAGCCCCACATTTGTCTTGTCCTGGGCCCAATTGTTTACCTCATTACATGCGGGTCCCCTAATAATGTTTGAACTTACATTTAAGCATTTTCAGTCTTCATTCCCTACCATGAGAAATAAGTGTGGTGCCATAGAAGACATTAAGATTAAACAGATAACCAATAGAATGGTTCTTGATATTAGAAAGTCTTCTCTCCAGGTTTATCATGAGAGATTTGGAACTGAAACCACCAGATAAATCTTTACTGTCTTTCCTGTGTCCAGCAAGGGAGGCAGCAAAAATGCAGAGCCTGCCCTGGTGAACTTGTAATTCCATGTTTCCAGTGAAGTGTGATAATGCATGCTTTTTTTAAGGGCTATAAAGACTAAATGTTTCAAAACAAATTTTATATTAGGCTCTATTAATAGTGTGAGTTCAAGGTGAGGATAACCATGATGAGCTACATTGCCAGCAAGTCTCATGGCCTTGCCCAAGTTCAACAAGACAAAGCACCCCATCAGAACACATATGGGGTGGTCAAGGGCAGCATAAATAGTCATGATCTAAATAAGTAAACTTTTGTTCTCTGAAAAAGTATATCATGCCTACAAGTTCTAAATGGAAATGTGAAGAACTAAAATACATACACACACACACGCACACACACACACACATTTTAGTTCTTGCTGACATATCTATTAGAAATGCCAAAAATTAAAATGTTTTACTTAGTAGCTGAAGTCAGGTTTATCTTCAGGAATATCATAAATTAGAAATTTGGGTTTTCTTAAAACTGGCTGATGCTCTACAGACTCATTTACAATTTGATGATGCCTGCTATGTGTCTCCAGGTGTTTCAGCTTTCAGAGATTTGCTACCCATTAGAAGTCTAACATTGGCTCTTTCTCTCCTTTAATGTTTCTTGCTTTTTAAAAATCTTTGCAAGCTAAAAAGATTTTACTTCAAACACCTGCAAATATTTTTGCAAGTCATCAATAAAACCATTCAATAATTTAGTATCTAACTGAATTGATGTTGATGGCCTCCCACTGAGCAAGTACTTTCCTCTCCAAGCTCCTTCCTGTCCCCTGGTCCATTTCCCATTCCGCACTTGCCATAGGTTGCTATTAATCAATGATTTTTATGTAGAGATCTGTTAGTTGGTGTTTGAGTCATCTGCTCACATATTTAATAAGAATAGATATTATTTTGAAATTACCTTGTAAGATTGAAGAGAGGAGAAACATGGAAAGCCTTTTAGCAGTAGATTAGAAGAGACCCCTGAGGGTATGGACCACATAGAAGACTGTAGATATGTGAATCCACATTACAAATTATTTTGTAAAACAGGGAAGCAAAATATACTTTGCTAAATTACTTGTTACTGTCTTTCCTCCTTCTTTCCACTTTCTCTTCCTTTCTTTTTTTTTTGTTCTGACTAAAACTCTCTAAGCCTGGAACTGTCATTGAAATAGATGTTCATTATTTATTTTGGTGATTTATAAGAGTGCTTATTCTTTGTGGCAACTACTCATTGAATTATACAACTAAATGTAAACAGTATAAGTTAGTCTTAATGGGTAGCATTACATTAACTGCTCCTGCCACCACTGAACATAGCTTGATCTGGCAAACTACAGGAAGTGAAGAAAAATACCAACCAGTCAAAAGTGAAACCAAATAAATGTGCTTTGCATTGAGACCCAGTACAGACAAGTTTCCACAGGAACTACAAAGATAAAACATTTTTTTTTATTATTAAAAGGGCCAGAACCCCTTTTAAGGAGCTATAGCCATTTAATACCCAAGTAGAACTCAAATAAGATAAATATTGGTATATCTGTCAGAAACTTAAGGAATTGTAACAATCACATATTTACACGATATAGGAGAGAGAAGTATCTAATTTATTGCATGCATCTAAGGTAAACTTTCCAAAAAAGTATATGGAGCTTTTGGCTTCCCAGTCACATGGAAGAATTATAAGATTCGTCCTCTGATGTAAACAACTGAACAATTAAGCAAACTAGATGAAACAACTATTTTCCAACATTGAACAACAGGCAGCATGGGAGTATAGTTCCTGAGAGAAGAAAAATAAATCAGGTTTTCTGTTTATAATTACCATCTAGATTTTGACACAGAGAGATAGAGTTTACAAAGAGCACATTTTTTTCTAATGCACAGAAGAGACAGTGATCACAGTTCAGGGAGAATGGACAGCTGGAATTATGAACAGTGTTCCAGAGAGAAGGTAACTACATAGAGGCAAAGCTTGAGAAATCTGCATAGGGCACTTTTGATTCTGCTATTGAAGACCAAGCTACCCATCACTAAATGGAAATTCATAAAGCAAGATGAAGAATTCTCAGGGAGCTATAATTAGAGCAACTCCCAGAACTCAAACAAGGCTGCGGGATATTTGCATTTCAATCAGCCAGAGTGGGGGGAAGGGGATACCCAGTAGTCAGGTAAAACTAGCCCTATAGTAAAGACCACAATAGGCTATTAATAACAAAGTTTAATAAATGATGGAGTTAATCTGCAAGTAACTTTGAGGCCTGCCAAATTTTTTTCAATACTGTAGGAGGACAAAAGAAATTAGACCCTAAATAACTGAATTTATAGTGTTTAACAGTCAAACCAAAATTCACTAAGCATAATAAATGATGAAAAAAATGTGACCAAGGACCAGACAAAAAATTAGTCAGTAGAAATAGACAAAATATGGTGGAAATAATAAAATTATCAGAGGTTTTAAAACTGCTAGCATGAATATACTCACTTCAAGAGTTAAACAAAGACTATAAAGAGAATCTGAAGGGAAAAGAAAGATGTCATCAGTTTCCAAGTAGAAATTATAAAGAAGAAAAATATAATATCTAAAGAGAAAAATTTAGTGAATAGTATTGACAGCAGATTAGAGTCTGGCAGAAATAAAATCAGTGAACTTAAAGACACTGCAATTGAAACAATCCAAACTGAAACTCAGAGAAAAAGACTCAATAAATATAACCAAAGTGACTAATGAGCCAATACCAAGTGGTCTAGCATATGTCTGTCTATACAGAGTCCCAGAAGGAAAGGAAAAGTGTGTAGGAGTGTAAAGAAATAATGCCTCCCAATTTTCAAAATTTGATAAAAACTCTTAATCTATGGATTCAAAGAGCTCAATGAACCCTAAATAGAATGTACATACACACACATACAAACACAGACATACACACCTTAGTTCAAATATAAATAAACTCCTGAAAACAACATTTTAAATCTTACAGAGGAAAAAAGACATGGCACAGAGGAATGAAGAAAAAAATTACTACAGACATGTGTAAAGAAATGAGATAGGCCAAAGAAAAATAAAAAACCACTTTATAGCTGATAGATTTTAAAAAATAATATCAAATTAGTATTCTAAATCCATCAAAAATATCTTTCAACATGAAAGCATAATAAAGACATATTCAGACAAACAAAAACTGAAAATTTCTTGCCAACAGCCCTGAATGTTAAGAAATGATAAGGGAGCTTTTCAGGCTGAAAGAAAATGATTCCATATGAGAACTTGGATCTAAAATCTCTATATATAAAAGCCTAAGAAACTGTAATGATTGGAACAACCAATCACTATGATGTGCACTGACCACCAGGGAGCAGATGATCAACACAGGAGCATCTCCCTGGTGGTCAGTACACTCTCACAGCCAACCTTCCCTGGCAGGCCAATCTCCCGAGGTCTCTCTCCTTGCCCCCTGCTGGTAGGCCCTCATTGCCTGATTGAGACTGGCCCCCAGGCTGGGACATGGAACCGGGGGTGGATGGCAGCAGGAGGCCCTCCACAGCCAGGGTTCTCTCGCCTCATTTCTTGCCTCTCAACCACTCTCACTAGGAATTTGCAATGATGAAAACTGTAGGGGAAAAAAAGGTCAGCATGTTGAAAGAATTTGGGGCAGCCATAAAAAACTGCTCACTACTGTAGAGAACCTGTAACAGAGATTGATTCATTCTAGAATCACTTTGTTAGCTGGAGCATATGATCACCCAAAATATGAACTATATTCCTCAGCTTTCCTTGAAACCAGATATGACCGAATAACTAATTTTTGTCCAATTAGATATAAGTAGAAGTGTCACTTTCAGCTTCTGAAAATTTTCTTAAAAGATGTGGTTGAGAACTTTTAAGATTTTTCTCCATCCTGCTGCTAAATTGTGGACATCATGGTGCTTAAGTTGATGATAGGATGGAAGCTACATATTGAAGATAGTAGAACAATAAAATATAAGGAGCCTGTATCTCTTACTAATCATGGAATTACTACTATAGGAGTTCTGAAATGCTTATCTCCAGTATCATTTATGTCTGAGAGCAATCAATTTGAAGCCACTCTTACCTGAACATCTTTTATCACTTGCAGCTAAAACTAGTCTTCCCTGACACCATGCCTGCATTTGGGGGTATGCATATGGGAATAAGACTGATTTCAGTTGAACTTTAAGGCTGGTTTTCTACGTCTGAACCAAGATAACTCACACATGAAGAGAAAATCACCACTTTCAGAAATAAAAAGATTTGAGTTCACTTTCAGTTTTTTATTGGCTTTCCATTTAATGTAGTTGAACCTGCCTTTCTATGACTTTTGGACAATGGAATCACTTCTCTAATACCCATTTCTAGTGAAAAAGCACTGAAATGTGACATGCAATTTCAGAGAAAAAGAGAGAAAGAAAGAGATATATTTTCCTCTATGAAAGTATAACAAGGTGTTAATTCCAAGCACTGTCCATACCCATTTTTTCCTGTCCCTCAATTCCTTCATCCATTGTATTTCCACAGTTTCTACACAGGGATGATGAATCGAAATATTGAGGCATTTTAACTGATCTCATGTTGGCAATATTTCCAAGATTATCTCATCAGGTACATGTAGCTTCTTCCTGGCTTTAAGGCAGCTATAGCTGGGTTCCTTCATGTTTGTGATATGCATTGGTGGACCTTTAATATGTAACACACTCAAGGTCTAAGATGTTTTCAACTAAATTAGATCTAGTAGAGAATGATTCTTTTGGGGTGCAGAAACCTATGAACTGTCTTCCCCACTCATGCCCAGCAAACAGTAGGTAGAGGATAATCATAATAGATATTCCCACTCAAAAAAGGAAAACAGGTAGCATTTAGCAGTCACTGTTTATAGAAATTCTGATACCCAGCCAGGCACATGTTGCTAATTTCCCTGCTCCCCCATCAGGAAGTGGGCATTGATCGCTACCAAATTCTGCTCCCTCTAAAGGTTTTTTCTGGGTTTAGAGCCCTGTCTTCTGAACTCCAGGCTCTTCCTACTAAATCACCTTTTTTTACCATAAGGTGAGAAGGCTAAAAAAGACTAATTCAGATGTAGTCCTGATGTTTTGGGGGGATGGGGGTTGGAATTCAGGCTCAGTGTGCATTCTTAATGACATGCAGCTGAGTCATTGCCTTCTTCCCAGAAACTAAATTTGCAAAACAGAAGCCATGAGGGATGCCCTGGGGGAAGGGTGGATTGTAAGCCTGCACAGAAACCTTGGGACACCTTGCGGGGAAGGATTCCTCCAGGATATCCAAGGGGGAAGGGAGCATATTTGCAATACAATGAACCCGAAAGGTGGTTATAAAAACAAAGTCCCTGCGTGTTTCTCCACTCTGATTTGTAAAACATTCCTAGAGTCCACTGGGGAAAATTAAACTGTTTTCTCCACTTCTTCAAAGTGTCGCTTAGTTTTTCTGGGTCTTTCTGCGACAAAGGGATTGTTTAGTTAAGCCGTGGAAGAATTAAAGATGGAGCCAAATGGAAAATTATCCAGGCTTTATTAGGAGCAAATGGACAGGCTCACGGCTCCCTGGGAAGGGCCACACTGGAACCGAGCTGGGCTGGGTTTTTAAGGCCTGGGGCGGGTAAGGGGGGAGAGGGGTTGGGTAGGAGGAAGTGGTCTTTGGAATGTATGGAGCTCCCATCCCCCAGGGTGCTGCTGACTCTGAGAGCTATGGATGCCAGGATATTACTGTTAATGGTCAGGGCGGTCAGGCCGCACCTGGCTGGGGGTGTGGGGGGTGGTTTATGGCTTTTTCCGGCGGGTGAATGCTTGAATATCTTGGACAGGGATAATCTATGTTTGTAGTAGGCCTTAATCAGAGACCACATTACACAGGGGTGGGCAAAAGGTTTATAGTTGTTACATGGAAAAAGATATGCAGGTTATGATGATTACAGTAGTGTTATTAACTCAAAAAGAATGTCACAATGCCACTGTAAACCTACTTTTGCCCACCCCTGTACTAGCAGCACCCTGGGTTTGATCTTTTCCAACTTTGCCAACATTGTTGCCATCTGGAGAGGTTTGAAATGAGAAAAAATTTTATTGTCCAACCTTGAAACTTTAATGTAAATTTTTTCTCTAAATCCTGCTTGAAATCCATATTGTTTCTCTGGGTATTCTCTCTCTTTCATCAACTCATTATCAGCATTGAAAGCCAATTTACACTTTCAGCATTCTGCTTGGAATTATTTTAGCTAAGTCCACAAGTTCATTATTTGTGTCTTCTATTATCCATGCTATAGTAGGTGACAGTGTTGTCAAATCTTCTATCACTATAGGACACTGGTTTCCTTGACTCCAGCCTCTAATACTAATTTCCTCATTACCTTTTCAGCCTCTACTACATCTCCTTACTCTTCATTCCTCTACTCACAGTCCAATCTCAAAGCCAATGCCATGTGTTTTAGGTTTATATTCTGGCTGAAATTAATATAACCCCCTCTACGCTGCTCTAAAACTTAATTGCGTAAAGCAATAACAATTTTTGTGAGTCAAGATTCTGTCAATTGACTACATGGTTCTTTTGTTTCCTATGGTGTTATGCCAAGATAAATGGGACTCCAGAATGCCATCACTCACATGGCCGGCAGCTGCTACTGGCAGCTGGGAGATAGCTCATCTTGTGGTTTCAGCTAGAAGTTTTAACCTGGGCCCTTCCACATATCTGTTTAGGATTCCTGACATGTTTTATCACATTTAATTTATCTCTTGCTTTAGCATGGTGAGGTAGATATGATCCATCCTCATTCACTTATTTATTTAGCAAACAGCATCAACCAGTAGCAGCTGTGTTCCAGGAACTATGGTTGATTTATGAGAATAATAAGTCAAATGAAACATAATTCTTGACCTAACAGAGTTTATATCTAGTGGAGACATTAATCAAGGATTATAATGGAAATCATATATGAGGAAACTAAAGTTCAAAAAGGTGAAATATATTGCTGTTCATCTAATGGCTGACTCAAGATATGAGCCTGGATCTGCTTGACTTCAAATTATGTTTCACTTGTAGCACAACTATTTCTCAATTTATCCAGGCCAATGGTAATGGAAGCTGGAAGTAAAAGAAGGGTCAAATGAAAAAATATTGCCCAGGTGGAACAGACAGAAACTGATGACTGTTTAGCTGAGGTTGATAATGCCAATAGAAGAATGAAAGGGGACTCCTTTGAGAATAAATTTGGGAAGTCAGAAGGAAGGCCTGGTGGTAAAAAAACAATTCCATTTATTCTATCAATGTTTCATTTGAGGGACTATCTAAACATACAGGTTTATCCAGCAAGCAGGATAAATATAGAAAACTTTTACTTATGTATTTAAATGTTTTTGAGCATCTGTTATGTGTCTAGTGCTGGCTAGTGAATAAGAAACCACATCTCTAATTTCAATGATCAGAGACAAAACTACATGAAAATTATTACACTTTGATGTGACAAGAGCCATGATAAAAGTAAATCCACTAGGTACAAGAGAAAACAAAGAAGAAAGCAAAGATGACACTACAGGGATTTCCTCTATATGGGTGGCCATTACACCAGGGTATGGATACAAGTGCTAAGGGAAAGGAAGGGAGAAAGATGGACAAGGACACTCCTGAGGATTTAAAGAAATTAGTAAGAAGAAAGTCTAAGAAGTAGAAAGAGAACCAGCTGCAGAGGTCAAGGAAAGAGAACATTTCTAAAAAGGCACTCCAGGTGTGGAATAGTCAGAGACAGCTCATTGGAATATGATGTGGTTGGGTGCTTTAATGTGTGATTGATATAAGGCAGTCAAAGAGGATGAAGACAAGAAAAGATTGTTTTATTGGGCTTGAATAAAGTTTATTCTTTCTGTTTATATGGAAATCAGATAAACTATGATAATTCAATTTTTCAAAGACATTAAAATGACTTCCAGACAAACAAGTATATTGGTTATATAGCTCTATCATGATGACTCATATCTCACAAAGGAATAAATGAACTATAAGCTGAATGAGAAAGAAACACTTAGCTAAGATAATTAAGTTAGCGAGGCTTAATTCAGGGTTCAGAAGCTCCAAGTTTTGAAATGAAATGATAGAGGATAAGCTTATCTTCAATTATGAGAGAATAAATTTTGGTTAAAAACTAAAGGCCACCCTGGCTGGTGTAGTTCAGTGGTTGGAACATCATCCTGTACACCAAAAAACTGAGGGTTCAATTCCCAGTCAAAGTACATACAAGAGGCAACCAATGGATGTTTCTCTTTCACATTGATATTGACCTCTCATACTCTCTCTTTCTTTTTTTCTTTCTCTCTAAAAATCAAGAAAAATATATCCTCACATGAAAATTAAGAAAAAAAACCAACTAGCTAGATGTTTCAAAATTACAGGACAAACATTCATTTTTAAACTTTCTGTTCTCTATAAGAACCTTTTAACCAAAACATAGAAGCATTTTAGCAGGATGAAAAGATTGAGAATAAAATAATAATTGCCAAGTCTCCACAATCTAAAATGAGAAGGCAGGCCATACATGCAAGAATTGCAAAAGAAACATTCTGGAAACTTGCTTTGAAAATCCTTAGCATAATAACAGCCTTAAAGGTATTTAGAAGGTTGGAAAGGCCAACAAAAAGGACTATTTTCAGAGGGAATTTCTTTGGATAAAATTTTTGGAATGCTCTAAAATTTGCCATCACTTCTGACTCAAATACACACACCTCACCACCAAGTAAGTTGGAGCTGAAGCAAACTGCTCAGAGCATTTAATCTTCCTCCCCAGAAGTCTGTGAAATACATAGACTGATACCATATCCATTTCAAGAAATGCCCAAGTATGGGAAATGGCGAAGTCTGCCTTGGTAAATAGCAGCATTCAACCCCATGATCCCCATATAGTTTAATTGCAGAGCTCCAGCTGGGATCCAGCATGGAACCCAAAAGGGCTGCCTGATGGAATGATGGGATTCCAACAGAACAGACCACTGGATGTCCATAATCTCAGGAGAAATTATAAGCAAACACCTGGAAAATAAGCATTGCCTTAATCCCAGAAATGTAACTGGAGGTTCTCAGTGGGGAAATCATTGAGAAACACAGAAAGGCTCTCCAGGAGATGAATTAGTTTTGCCAGCTCGCAAAGTGAGATCATGACCACATGACAGTACTAGCCATGTTAAACATTTCTTGCTCTTAATCTGTCTTCTTCCTCTCACTTTTCCCCTGCCCCTCCCTCCCACACTGCTCCCAAATTGGACTAGTCAGAGGCAACTTATTGTAGTAGGGAGGAATAGAAACTTTAACCTCAAACGAACCTTGGAATCTTGATTATGATCATGGACTGACTATTGTAATTCTGAAATGAGATTGTTATTGCATTAGAAGTAAGAGATAATTTTTTTAGTAATTATCTGTCAAATTTAGTAATTATTTAATTAGTAATAAAGAGCCATGAGAATTTCCCCTAGATTTTATTGAAGGCCTGAGTGAGAAAATAGTCTACACTTAGATGGCTTAAAGAGGTAGTATTTTGTTTTGTTTTTTTCTACTTTCTTCTCACACTCTAAGGAGTCTCACTTGTTTGTTGTAATGTTTATACTTAGATGGTATAATTTTTAATACTGTATGTTTTCTGTATGATTAAAGTGCCACTTATAAAGTAAGACCTTCTAGATTCAAATGCCAGCTCGATCATCCACATATTGTGTGAATTTGGGTAAGTGACCTAGCCATTGTAAGCTTCCTCTCCTGAAAAGAGAGGATAATAATTGTATCTATATCATAGGATTGATGTGAAGGCTAAATAAAATTATGTAGGTAAATCTCTTAGTACTGTGCCTCCCATAGTTATACTTTATAAGTAGTAGCTATTATTATTTTTTCTTTTTACCAACAGTCATTGTTAACCTCTTTGTCTTTGTCCCCAAGGGCTTATTTGTTGACATTTATCTCTATCAACTATTACTAATTTCCTTACTTTCCAATAAATTATTTTAAAAAAATATATATTTTATTAATGTTTTACAGAGAGGAAGGGAGAGCGACAGAGAGCCAGAAACATTGATGGGAGAGAAACATTAATCAGCTGCCTCCTGCACACCCCTACTGGGGATGTGCCCGCAACCCAGGTACATGTCCCTGACCAGAATCGAACCTGGGACCCTTCAGTCCCCAGGCTGATGTTCTATCCACTGAGCCAAACTGGTCAGGGCCCAATAAATTCTTTTTAGTTATAAATGTCTAGCTCCCTCTGAAGTAAAAGTGTGCTTTCATTCCAAGCCCTCAGCAACACTTTAGAATGGGGGAATGGAAAGTACTACATCCAATTGAAAACTGCAGGCAGAAGTTGAACAAGCAGAACGTGATTACTTCATCTGGCATCTCCCCAGTTCCTCTGCAGAGTGAAAATCCTCTGGTAGGAAGGGCCCAGGATTTTGGAAGATTTTTGGGCTCATCATAGTGATTTTCTTTAGAGAAAATTACTTTTGAAAGAATTATTTACGTTTGAGAGAATAATTTACTGAAATTCTAGTTGCATGCAGCACATTGCATTCTGATATTTTAAAATACTTCAACTTGTTTTTTAAGGATGGTTGTCAGATTTCTTATGGGTGGGAAGGGAAAGGATCAACATAATTTAGGCTGAACACTCTTGAAAATTGAAAGTCAGTCATCTTAAGGAGCATTAGGTAATCTGTTACTGTTAGGTGTTTATTCTTTCCTCCAAAATTTTAAGAGAAAATTGCTCTTTAAAACTAAGATGCAATAATAGCCAGGAATATTTACCCAAATTGAGGAAGAAGAAGGAGGAGGAGGAAGAGGAGGAGGAGGAGAAGGAGAAAGAGGGGAATATTATTGGCACAGAGGGAATAAATAGTGCGCATATCAAGTAGCTATTATTTCTATAGAATTGTATCTGGGCATCATTGTGCTACAGGATCATATTATTAATAAATAAAATAATTTAGTAGTCAAAGAATAAATAAAAAACATGCTAAAGTAAGGGGGATTGATAGTGTTAGAAGTTATAATTTTAAGTAGGGTATTTGAATTAGAGATTGATCATTTTTATGGGGTTAGTATTTTATTTCATTGCAGCTTAGAGCAAAACCTACTTTCTCAGTCTTGGGCTTTATAGATGATCTGTTCCATCAGGTCTCAGTATCTGGTCCAGACCCATCAATTCTTCACCGGGTGGTATGTGAGTATCCTTGGGCTGCTGTAAGAAATAACAAATTGGGTAGCTTAAAGCAATGTAAATGTATTCTGTCATAGATCTGGAAGCTAGAGTCAAAAATCAAAGACCTGAGGGTGGGTTCCTTCTGGAGGTTCTGAGAGAGAAACTGCTCTGTGCCTCTCAGCTGGTGGCTCTTAGCGCTCCCTGGCATCTCTTGACTTGTAGAGACTTCACATAAATCTCTGCCTCTATCTTCACATCACCTTTTCCCCTAGGTTTCTATGTATGTCTTCTCCTTTTACTAGAAGGTACTTGTCATTGGATTTAGGGTCTATTCAGATGGTCCTGGATGATCCCATTTAGAGAGCCCTAACTAAATAACATCTGCAATGACCCTTTTTCCAAATAAGGTCACATTCACAGATCCTAGGTTGTACATATCTTTTTGGGGGTCCACCATTTAACCTAGCAGGTGGGTTTTTCAGTTATGTGGTAGGTCCCTGTCTGCAATAACAAATACTGGTAGATAGTAGTTGTTACCAATTTGACAACAAACTTTGGACTTCAAGATTAGGTCCCTCGATTGTTGCTAGTCCAAAAACTGTTACTTCTCTGTGAAGAAATAATAGAAATTAACATAAACCTTTAGAAATGTTTATAAATATTTGGCTGTCTGTTGAAGCTAATAATTAAAAATGGGGCTTATGTTTTGTGTTATTCATTAACATTTTTTTTTATTTTACTTAAATTTATTGAGGTAACATTGGTTAATACAATTATGTAGGTTTCAAGTGTACAATTCTATGATACATCATCTACACAATGCATTGTGGGACCACCAAAGTCAAATCTTTCATTATCATATATTACTAGGGGCCCGGTGCACAAAAATTTGTGCACTCGGCGTGGAGGGAGTCCCTCAGCCCGACCTGTGCCCTCTCACAGTCTGGGACCCCTCAGTGGATGTCCTATGATGGCCCCAGTCTGCCAGGTGCCTTCTGTGTGTGTGTGTGTGTGTGTGTGTGTGTCATCACTGGGGACCTGCCCCCAGCCCCATCAGA
>PVJC01045849.1:0-13540 GCA_004026665.1 Murina feae
TGCTCCGAGCCTCAGATGCGGCTGGGGGCAGGTCCCCAGTGGCCACACACACACACACACACACACACACAAAAGGCGCCTGGCAGACTGGGGCCATCATAGGATATTCATTGAGGGGTCCCAGACTGTCAGAGGGCACAGGCCGGGCTGAGGGACTCCCTCCACCCCGAGTGCACAAATTTTTGTGCACCAGGCCCCTAGTAAAAAATAAGAATGATATAAAATTATGTGAAAATGGCAGATTTCAGAGTCCTTTTTCATCCTTAAAAATTATTTTAATCTTATTTAAAATAGGGATGGGAGGGTTCTACTCTATATAATCTAATCCCTGATTGAATGTTTTAATGAGCATATGCTGGTATTAAAATTTTTTAACTTGTTTTTAACTACTGCTTCAATAATGGTTTGGAAAAGTAATTAAAACCAAAAGATAAATGTCATTTGAATATTTCATCTTTGCCACAGGAAAAAATTAAAAAATAAATCCTTAGTAACTTTCAATAAAATAATGCCACCTTTTGTTAACATAAGACCTTTAATCACATTATACCAAGTGTCATCACCTCCTCAGCTGATCCTCATAAAAATCTGTCTTGCAAGGCTTCACAGAACCTCCTTCTTTCCATTTTACAAATGGGAAAATCTAGGTTCAAAAAGCCAAAGTCATACAGCTAGTGAATAGCTGAGCTAGAACTAGTATCAATATTTTCAATCCTAATTCAATACCCCCGTCATTATATTTGCTTCTCTTCTTACACCACCCGGCATAAGGTCACCAATTATATCACAGTGCCTTTCATGCAATATGTATTCAAAAGACATTTGTGATTTTGAATAAAATATCTGCTCTACTCTTTGAACTGTCATTAATGGAAGAATCAACATTTCAATACATAAAACTTAATTCATAAAAACCATGACAATTCTTATAAAAAATTAATCCATATTCACAAAGAATTACAGATATGAGACAGTATTAACTAAGACCCAATTTTACCATAGTATTAAAGAAAGCAATTACATTTTTTTCAATATATTTTATTGATTTTTTACAGAGAGGAAGGGAGAAGGATAGAGGGTTAGAAACATCAATGAGAGAGAAACACTGATCAGCTGCCTCCTGCACACTCCCTACTAGGGATGTGCCCGCAACCAAGGTACATGCCCTTGACCGGAATCGAACCCGGGACCCTTCAGTCCGCAGGCCGACGCTCCATCCACCTAGTCAAACCAGCCAGGGCAGCAACTACATTTTTTAAAAAAGCAAATTAGTACTAGATACTGGCCTCATATATTTTAAGTGGCAGCTACTGGAAATAAAGATATTAATAGCATTCATAAAGGAATGATAAACTTATCAATGTAAGGCTTAGTTATCTGAAAGAACTACTTTCACGTCATGTTTCTTTAATATATATAATTGCTCAGGGAAATATTTTCACAGCATGACGATTTAGCTTTTCAGTAAGCAATTACAGCAAGAGGCACTTGTGTTACAAAAGAATAAAAATGAGACGTAAGGATCTGTGGGGAGTGAGTCCACAGATTCCCTTACCTTTGTATATCTTTTCAGAATTACACAAGTGAAGCGTGAAGTAGGTATCGAGGAGTTGATGGCCATTTCTATTAACAATGTTCCGGGCAGCGATGTTCCGAAGGTGTCTAAGACGACGCTAAAAAGTAGTCAAAAAAAAAGAGAGAGGAAGAGGGGTGCTCTTAGAAAATTTTCTGAAAGTTACAACTCAAAAATGAAAGTCAGTTGTCCCAATCATCTCTTTGTTGAGACAGCAACCTTAACAGAGTTTCTTATTTAAGTCTCAGAATCCCCTCCCTATTCATTTACAACGTTTAAAAAAATGGCACTTTCATGCTGTGAGTATGAAATGACAATGTAAAATATTTCTGAAGAGCATAAATGTTACTATTTACCTGCAGAACAGCCTTAGTATTTCCTGGAACATAAACTAAGTAGTAATTTGCTTTTTTCCCTTCAGAAGGATGTGCTGGTAGACACGCAAAGTCCATCTCAAACCAACAGAAAATCAGCAGCTATGACATACATACAACCCGCTTGCCAGTTCAGACCATCTATCTGTACAACCAAGAAAAGCAGCCAAAACCAAAAAATAAACGCAATAACTCATGGTCACTCCATCCAGCCAATAATTCAACTGCCGTGAGCTTAAATTCTCACAACCAGCAGTCACCCAAGCTCTGTTTCCTAAGCAGGCCTCCTTCCCAACAATTTCTCAAACTAGGATGCAGGAATTATTTGGAGTTACAAGTGTGTGAGAAAGACATATGCTCCTTAACCAACAGTACAAATCAACAAAAATACAAGATAACTTCAGGGATAGCCAAATTATCTCAAATCACAATGAAAAAATGCTGGCAACGCTGAAATCTGAGATTCATCCCCAAAAGCTGGTTCCCTGTGTCAAATGATTATTTTTAGAGACTTAAAAATAGAAACAAAGTGCTCAGTTTTAAAATATGCTTAAAGCTCTCCCTTCGGGCTAAAAGACAGCCGATTCTACTGGGGTAAGTCCACCTTTAGTTACACGCGCAGTCAACCAGAAAAGTACAGTTCTTTCTTTACATGCAATCCTTTCTCCCAATCCAGAGATTAAGATTCTTTAAGAGAGAAGGTTATTGTCTAATAAATTTGTTTAATCCTTTAAGTATGAAAAGTCCCAAATGTATTTACAGAAAGCTCCCAGGGCTTACTCTAAAAGACTCATTTTCCCACAATCCGCAGTTTCCATTTTATACTCTGGATTACAGCACAATTTCCTCCTACTGTATATTTCCATTAGCCCTCTCAGTCAAGATCTTAAACTGACAGGTCCACTAATTATTGCCTACACACAATAATCACGATTATTTTGCTGTAAGACTGCAATCCTGTCCTCTATTAAAAGGCTTTAGAATATCACCCAAAGCTTCTAGCACCAAATACAAACTCCCATTACGATCTTCAAAGCCTGTGCAATCCGACATCTCCACATCCAATCCTTACTTCACACTAGACCCTCCATGTGCGTAACCCCCCAGTCACACATGACAGCTTAAGGTTCCCTGCATGTTCCTAGCTCCCTGCTTTCGCTAGAAATGATCTAGAATACCATTCTCTTTAAAAAGATCCCATTTCCACTTCAAAGTTAAGGAGACAAGATTCCTTCGTCCTTAGCTCTAGCTAAAATTAATTGCTCCTTTCTTAGAATAAAAAGAACTTTGCTTCTATCTCCTCTATACACTTATTTTCATTCAGCCTTCCATTTCAGGTTGTTGTTTATAGTCATTTTCCCTATTAACCTAGGAAGAAAAGACTTAATGGCAGAGACCATTACCATCACCACACTGTCAGCACTTATTAAATGCTTACTATGTGCCCTGTACTGTGCGAAACACTTCATACTTGTGATCTATTTAATCCTCATAACAATCCTATAAGGTTAGGATTACTCGTTATCATTATTCATCTCTTAATCTCGACATTTCTAAGTAACAAAATATAAACAAAGAAATAAAACAGTAAATGATAAATAATGAGAGGGATATCTCAAAAGAAGGAAAACAGGAAGAAAGCAAAGAGGTTATATGTATCTCTCCATACATATACACACATACACACATATATACATATATATCTATATATTCCTAATAAATATAATCTGGTCTTTATACTCTATTGCTATAGAAGGCAGAGCACTGACCTATCCTTCAACTTAAGAGAGTAATTTTATGACAAATACAAGGACAACGGGACTGACGGCCTTAACAAAGCAGTATGCAGGGCTTGGACAGAGACTGAATCTGTAATGAATGCACAGATATTGCTGAAGGGATCTTTGTAATTAAATTACAGTCTTTGGAATTACTCTTCAAAATAACATTCCATGCAGTTTTCTTTACCAACACTCTAAACTTTCTCAAATGCTCTGTGCTTTCAGTTATAAAATGCTCTGGGCATTTCCTTCTACAGCAATAGCTTTAGGCAGCCAAGTTATGCACTAGTAACACCCATCCCCAAATCTAAAGCTGAATAGATTTTAATTTTTAAGTTGGAATGAACATAACTTTAAAATATTTAAAACACTTCCTATAAAAAATATCCTATACAGATGTTAAAAACATTCACTAAATCATTTTTCTTGAAATATTAATGTTTATCGCATGTAACATTTGAAATTGTTTCTCTTGGAAATTAAAAAAAAAAAACATTCCCTAGCATCTAAAATTAAACCTCTTATTGACTTTTGATTTGGAGGCCTGAAGGATGTAATTAAAGCATAACTCTGCTACCTGAAATGCTGGCAGTGGGCAAAGGATAGTATGACTCGAAATTCCTTAATTTTTTAACAAATATTTCCAGAATAATTTCTAAAACAAGACTTAAGTGGCAGATCTGAAACATTTGCTTTTGTTTATAAAAAATGAATTACTCTTTAGTGTGATTATAAACTGGTGCCTCTAAAGAACCTAAAATGGTTGTTTTTCTTATTAATACTATTAATGTTATTAGAGAACTGCTTTAAAATCTAATTTTAGGTTTTACTTTTTGTTTTGTTCTGTGTGTTTTCTTAATATTGATTTTTAGTATTGATTTTTTACAGAGAGGAAGGGAGAGGCATAGAGAGTTAGAAACATTGATGAGAGAGAAACATCAATCAGTTGCCTCCTGCACACTCCCCCCTGGGGATGTGCCCACAACCAAGGTACATGCCCTTGACCGGAATCGAACCTGGGACCCTTCACTCTACAGGCCAAAGCTCTATCTACTGAGCCAAATCAGTCAGGGCCATTTTGTTTTCTTTTTATATTTTTGTTTTGTTTTGTCCTGCCCAGCAACAATATTATTAAAAACAAACTCAGATTTTCTTTTGTAGAACCATCCTCCCCTATTATCAATGTATATTTCCTGTACAATTAACTCCACTTCCAGCTCCAAGGATGTTCATGTGACTCAAGTCAGGCCAATCAGCAGAGTCCACATCCCTGATCATAATACATGATTCATGAAGGGTCCATGAAAGACTAAGAAATTGTCCTAAATTGAGAGTTCTTTTTTTCTACTGGCCCTGAAAATGGAAGGGCATAGGGCAACCATCTTTCCATCACTGTGTAACCTGAGAAAGAAACCAACAGGAAGAGAGTAGAATCAAGAGATGTGCCAACAGAATTTAAGTCTTTGGATCAAACCACACCTAAAATGAGAACTATGATCACAAACACCAGCCCAAAGTCTATAAAACTGTCAAAGATTAGAACTAGGGAGAAGACTTATATTGTAATTGTTTATTAATAATTTATCTCATCAGAGGTTAGCAGATGAAGAGTAACAACATTCTAATTTAGTGGCAAGGTTCAAAGAAATGTTTCCTTTTGTTAAACATCCCCATATTTTAGAAAATGATCATTCCCAGCCCGTCAATCCATTTTTGTTGATACAATTTTGAACCTCAATGTGGATGAGACCAAGGCTTAAAACACACACACACACACACACACACACAGTAAAATCACTCCCAGAATTAAAAGAAACCCAAAGCAATCTTCAGCAGCTAAATAGGTCAGTGGAGTTCTATATTCTCCCAATTTACCTGTCCCTTTCTGGCAGCTAAAATGGTCTGGCTCCTGAGATATAATAATGACCAAAGAGAACTGAGGTGTCTGTGATATTCTCCTTCCTCATATTCGTGGAGAATGATTCAGGCAGGGTGATAGCAAATAGAAGAGGAAAAAATAGCTATCATTCATCACACTTCCCTGAACACCTTGCTTTAAAAAACAAAAGTACTATGATTCTCAAATATTATTACTCTACAAATCCCACCATCACCAAACTAAATAACCACATACCCTATATGACTCCAAAGGCCACAGTGAGGTATCTTCAAAACAATCTTTGAATCTAAACTTTTTTTAATAGTTTTTATCAATTTTTTTTTTTAGTGAAAGGAAGGGGGAGAATCATCGATGTGACAGCGCAATGTCAACTGGCTGCCTCCTGCATGCACATCTGCCACTGGGGATCAAGCCAGCAACCTGGGCATGTGCCCTTGACTGGGAATTGAACCAGAAACATCCAAGTGCACAGAACAACACCCAACCAACAAGCCACACCAGCCAGGGAGAAAATTATGAATCTAATTTGCTTAATCTATAAGAACTATTACAAATCAATAATATAACCAATAATCTGTAGTTCAATAGAAAAGGGGCAAATGATATAAAAAGACAAGTCACAGAAATAGATGTGGTCAATGAACAAATGCAAAGATATACAGTTAACCTTTGAACAGAGGGCACCTATCCACCCTCACACAGTGGAAATTCCATGTATAATTTTTGGCTCCCAAAAAACAACTATAATAGCCTTCTAATGACTAGAAGGAAACCTTATTGATAACATAGTCAATTGACACATATTTTGAGTATTTTATAGTGTATTCTTACAATAAAGTAAGCTAGAGAAAAGAAAATGTTATTAAGAAAATCATAAAGAGAAAATACATTTACAGCACTGTACTGTATTTATCAATATCATAAGTTTATGATGTCTTTTTACTAGATGAACAGCGTCAATACCTACATCAATGCTATCTCATATAATAAATACAAAACACTGCAGATGTTAAACATATTACTAAAACTAAATATCCAAAAATGAAAAGGTAATGGGAAAAAGAAATTCCTATTTATTTAGAAGTATAACAATTCGTGCTTTGGTAATGAAGCAGCAGCAATCTGGTAGCCTAGGATAATCAATATGATTACTTCACAGCAGTAAGGAAATCTCCAAAAATTTTTCCAATATGTTTATTGCAAAAAAATCCACATATAAGTGGACCCACAGAGTTCACACCCATGTTGTTCCAGGGTCAACTATACAATCATAATTAGAGATAATGCACGCTCGAACACACATCGTACCTTGTGGCAGACTGCCGTTTCCAAAGAACGGCCGCACCACTGCTTCCCACCCCCCATGTTCTCTTACAATGTGATGTTCCACTTCCCCATTACAAATGGGGGTCCATGTTCCACCCCCTTACACTTGGGCAGGCCTGGGACTGTGGTGAAAGTGATGCGAGGTGGCTTCTGTGGCTAAATCATATAATCACCTCGTCCTGCCAAGCAGCCAGACGGAAAGGATCTCCACAGCCCCAGATGAGACCCCAGCTAGAGCAGACATAGGACCATGGCAGTCCCCAGCCTTTGAGACTCAGAAAAGAATGACATCAAGTAAAGCACAGAAAAGCTGTTCCCACCAAACCCAAACTGAACTGAGTATCTGTGAGCAAAATAAATAATGATGTTGTTTTAAGCCACTAAATTTTCCATCTGTTCCTCGGCAATAGAAAATGAAGAAACCTATCTGACGAAAGAGTCAAACTATTTTATCTCGGTCAAGGTATCTATGAGAAAGGAAAACAAAGTTGGGAGAAACACAAAATGGTCCAGTTTGATGGAGGGCAATTTAGCAATAACTATCAAGCTTTAAATCGCATATAATATTTGACCAAGCAATTCCCTAAGTCACAAAAATGTGCACAAATATGCTTATTCCGATATCGGCTGTAAAAGTGAAACCTGAATAACCACTCTTGCGTTGTGGTACACTCATACAATGGGAAACTATATGACCATTTTTTTAAAGTGCCAATACAAAACAAAAACAAGGGAGCAAGAAATTTTAAATGCTCATATAAAGAAATATACTATATGTCCTGCATGATGTAGCTCAAGGGTTGGCAAACTTGTTTCATAAAGGGTCAAAGAGTGAAGACTTCCGCTTCTCAGGGCACACAGCCTGTCTCTGCACATTCTTGGTTTTTATGTTTGTTTACACAATCCTTTAACAATGTAAAAACCTTTCTTACCTCATCAGTTGTTATAAAAACAGTGACTCTTCCCTGAGGCTAATGTAGATAATCACAAATATTATGATAATGTTTTAAAGAAACATCTGGTTTGAAAATGTAGTCAAACTTCTAGACGCTAGACGCCTCCCGCCTTTCCTATCTTCAACTCACTTGAGGTCAGGTATTTTTTCTCAGCCTAGGGTAAGGCTACATGGCATGAAGATTTAAAATCCAGGTTGTTTCCAGTGAACTAGAATCTGTTTTCAGATTACTGCTACTTTGGCATACTGTCCTGAGGGGCAGCAAAAGCAAACTTGAGAGGAAATTAGTTTCCCACACTTCCACAGAAGGTAAAAAAGTTTATTTACTGAACTGAGAATTTAAGCTTAATAAATTAAGTCAATCTTTAAAAAAAAAAATACAAAAGCCCCTTCTATGACATAGCACTATCAATCATCTATTTTTTTTCTAATCTTTGACACCACCTGAAAGACTCACTGTGGAAAGTATTGAAAGAACACAAAAATGCTTTAATGCTAGTGCCTGGTGCTACCGCTATAAGCAAATGGTGCCAACAGCAAATGTTACAATTTAAACAACAACCCATCAACTCTAATCTCTCATAAAATACTTTGTAACTTACCCCTAACTGACAGCTTTCTCTGAAGCATATTACACAACCTTGGAATTAAAGCTTTTATTTTGACATTAACGCGCTGCTCTCACCGAAGTTCAAATCAATTCTAGAATTTGTCATTTACTAAGCACTACTAAATTATAAAACAGGCTTTTCCAAAATTTAGCTCTGAACTTTCTACTTTTGATATAGGTTTTGGCTCTCGGTTTGTTTGTGGGTGTTTCTTTGTTTTTCATCTTCACCCTAGTCACTGAAATCTTGGTGGAAGACCCAAACCTGCCCTTTTCCCACTATGTTTCCTCTGGGGAGAGTTGCTCTAAGAAGCAGTTCCTTATACTGACAGATCTGGTGTCTTCCTCTGCGTGTCTCTCATCCATCCGCTCTTGTTCCCTTTCTTTTCTGTTTTATCTTGCTGGTATTTCCTTCGCAGACTATGCGAGGAACTGTGGGGTACAAACATGGTATTCCCTAATTTCAGAATTTGTAATTGTATGAAAGTACTGGAGTGTGTACACACAAAAAGGCCAATTTGAGGTTAAAAAATATCCAGTAGTGTACTTTTCAGTGAGCATTTATTAGAGCACTGTTACTTTAAAAAGACACAGAATTACACAGGGTGATCTGGAGAATAAAAATTGGAAGACATGCCCGGCCAGTGTTGCCCAGTGGTTAAGCATTGACCCATGAACCAAGAGGTCATGGTTTGATTCCTGGTCAGGGTTCAATCCCATCGGAGGCATGCAGGAGGTGGCTTGATGTTTCTATCTCTCTTTCCCTTCCTCTCTCTGAAATCAATAAAAACATATTTCTTAAAAAAATTAGAAGACAGAGGATAGTTGTGAGTGGTCCATGTGCTAAATTAATATTATGTCTGTAATTTGCTTCAAAATAATTGGGATGAGGGAGGGAGAAAAAGTAGGTAGACATATGGATAGAAGGAGACCTGCCATGAGGTGACTGTTACTGAAGCTGAGTAATAGGTGCCTGAGAGTTCATTATATACCTTCTCTACATATAATAAAAGTGCAGACTGAAAATATTCTTTTTAAAAATCCCAGAAATTCCAAAAAAGCAAAATTTGAGTTTGCTATGCACCAATGAGCACTATGCTGAATCCACACAAATGAAGTAATATGTAGGCAATCCCTGCTGAAGCCTGTATACAAATATAGGTTATACACAAATACTACACCATCCTCTATAATAAAAGGGTAATATGCAAATTGACCCTAACAGCAGAACCACTGGTAATGACTGGTCACTATGACACACACTGACCATAAGGGGGCAGATGCTCAATACAGGAGCTGCCCCCTGGTGGTCAATGTGCTCCCACAGGGGAAGCTCTGCTCAGCCACAAGCCAGTACAGCAGTGGTGACGGGAGCCTCTCCCACCTCCTCAGCAGTGCCAAGGATGTCCGACTGCAGCTTAGGCCTGCTTCCCACTGGCAAGTGGACATCCCCCGAGGGCTCCCAGGCTCCCAGAGGGATGTCTGACTACCAGCTTAGGCCCCGATCCCCCGGGGAGCGGGCCTAGGCCAGCAGGTGGACATCCCCCGAGGGGTCCCAGACTGCGAGAGGACACAAACTGGGCTGAGGGACCACCCCTGAGTGCACAGATTTTTGTGCACCAGGCCTCTAGTTTTTTTATAAGGGACTTTGTGGAGAGTGGCTATAGCATTTGGACAGGTTCAAGCCTCCTCAGACTAATGAGAGGGCATGATCCTCCCATACCAAAGCCACGTGCAAGTCCCAGCTTGGAGGGCAAAGCCCTCCCAGCACAAGTATAGCCAAAAGCTATGGTTGTAAGCTTGACCTTATGGTCCGAACCTGTGGTCCCATGTGGCTGAGTGATATAGGCTGGGGGAAGAGCAGCAAGTACTGCCAAAACAAAGCTTGATGGAGTTCAGGTCCATGTAACTGAGTAAATTTGAAACCAGCAAGAACATTGTAAACATCTTGACCACGCCCTTACTTTGCCTCTTGGAATCTGGCTATAAAATAGTCTCGGCTTGCAGGCTGTGGTACTGTCTCATCAGAGAGCAGGGTCCCACCTAGCCCCAGCTTTATCCTCTTGTATGTTTTAATCCTTCCGCCCCTGCCCCTTCCCCCCTCAAGTTGACCCCTGGCCATACTGAGCATGGCACAGAACTTGAGCATCTGAAAATTTTGGTATTAGGAGTGGAGGTAGGTCCTAGAACCAATCCCCTAATTACTGTAAACATTTCAATATACATATTTCATTATTCACTGAAATGTCCATTTAAAAAGTTTAAAGTAATATCAATAAGAACAGAAAAAGGTAAGAAAATGTAGGATCCTAGAGAAAAAGTGGACTTAATGGGAGCTACTTAGATAATGGATATGGTTGAGGATGAAGGGAAGATTGATAAAAGAGATAAAAGAGTCAAAGGTCCCCTAGGGAAATAAAACCTAATAAATAAAGATGTCAGGACAATAGAGTAGCCACCAGAAATAAAAAAGAAGAAATGAAACATATGTAAGTAGGAAACATATCCTATATCTTTTGCCAAATTCCAAACAACTTAAAGATATTTAAATGTGATTAAAGCATAAAAGGTACCAAAAGAAATCATAAAGAATTATTTTATAATCTCAAAGTTCTAAGAATGACATAAAACTCGAATTTATAAAAAGAAAAAAAATTAATATACTTTACTACACGAAATATTTTTAAATTATGCATAAAGCTATACTACGCGCCCTAGCTGGTGTGGTTCAGTTTGTTGAGCGTAATCCCGTGTACTGAGTGGTCCCTGGTTCTGTTCCCAGTCAGGGCACATGCCAGGTTGCGGGCTCAGTCCTCAGTAAGGGGCTTCGGGAGGCAGCTGATAAATGATTCCCTCTCTCATCGATGTTTCTCTTTCCCTCTCCTTCCTCTCTCTCTCAAATCAATTTAAAAATAAATAGTTTCTTCTCCTTAAAAAAAAAAAAAAAAACACAAAACTATTCTACGCAATATAAAAGGGAAAAAACTAACAAAAAATGTTTAATTCACATAACAAAGACCTCACTAAAACAAAGGTTTCAAAACCTTTGAGACATCTTTGCCTGGGCGATGTCCACATCCCCACCTCCACGTAAAATCAGCCATCCAGTTCATCAATTCTTTCTTCATAATACTCTGGCATATGTTTCTTCTTTTCCACATCCTTTATTAATTGCCCTAAAGCTACTGCTCTTTATACTATGAAAAACCAGCTTCCTTCTCTTAAATGTTAACATACTGACTTCAGGCAGAATCTATGTTTGGAACCTACCAAGACTAGCAAACTATAACTTAGTAAAACTAACCCAGAATATTCATGTCTTTGCTTCCATTATTTTTCCCCATTACCTCTTGCTCTTTGCCTTAGAACCCAGGTTGCCTTCAATTAATAAGGCCCTCTGTCTATAATGAAGCTTTACTAAAGAAATCCAAAGGCCCTGAACTACTTTCCAGTATATCTTTAATCCCAATCTGTCCCAATAAACTCACCATTCACAAACAGTCTCCTAGCTTCACAGTTCTCTTCTCTACATTGTACCCTAACAAACCAAAGTATTTCAACATTTCTTGAGTACCCATGGTGAGCCAAGAACTAAACAATAAGCCAGAAGTCTACGTAGATTCAGTAAAAATAAAAGTCCTGGCCTCTGGCCCATTTCCACTTTTGCATCAACAAGTTTTGACTTTTTAAGAGCAAATAATATGAGAGGACTTTTATAGATGCTCAGCCATGAGAGGAATAGATGAACAGACAGAATAAGCCACACACAGCATGAACACTAACTCCTGTACAACAGTCTGTACACTATAGCATGAGAGTAAAGTTTTATTTAGAGACTCCCTTGTACAAATTGAATTCGATTAAATCAACCTGAAAAAGCAAAGGGTACTTCAGTTCAAAATCAGATATTTATTCCAACTACCCAAACACTGAGTTCTAGCTCTGCCATTTCACTTGGGAATATATTTAACCTAAACTCCAAGTACCTCACGTGAAAAATGGAGCTAACAGCCATTTCTACCTCACGGGGTTGTAATGAGGAATAAATGAAATGACTGCAGAGTGCTTAGACACAGTGCTGGCACATATGACAGACAGTTTGATAATAGGACTATTATTATCAAGCACCTTAGAGTTTCCTCAGTCTCTGTGGTCAGTTTCCCTGAGGCTTCAAAATCTACCCACCTAACTTGAGCTATACAGGTTTGTGAAGAATGAGGCAGGAGAAACAAGATGGCGGCATAAGGTAAACACCGTAAATGCAGCCGTGAACAACTATTTCAGAAAAACCACGAAAAGAACGCATGGACACCACTCGCACCCACAGGAAGGCTGGCTGAGTGAAAATCCTACAACTAGAAAAGAGTCTGAGACTCAGAGGAGCGGCGGAAGCAAAGTACAGAGGTTCGGAGGCGCGCGCACGGGGCTCGGGGAGAGGGCTGGCGCCAGAGGACGTGGTTCTTTTCCAAAACGAAGAGAGCCACAAGTTCCCAGCGGCTCTGAACTCCAGTTCCAGGCAAGTTTCTGAGGACCCAGACACCCAGAGAAGGGGGACTGACTGGCACCAGGAGGAAATCCAAAGTGGGTTTCTCTCAGCGTTGCTTGCAGCAATTACCGTGGGACACAGAGACCTGGTGTCTCTCAGCGCAGGGCTGAGAAACGGCCATAGCTATTTGCTCCGCCCTGCCCTGCAAACTTCCTGAGGCCCCAGCCCTCCCAAGCTGCGTCAGAGGCTTTTGCATATAAAAGACTGAGTAGCCTAAGGCAAAGGCTTAATCAACACCTCCTTAAAGATACAGGAGCCAGCCTAACCCAGTGGCCAGAAAGGGACTAACCTAAACAAAACAGATCCACAAGGAACACACTCGGGGCAGATGCAGTGAGCATAAAAGCCCCACTGAAACAACTCTTGCCCCATAAGGGTGTCTCCAGCACAGAAGTTCTCCCACTGTAGACACAGCTGACTCTCATAACCAAGTGGCTTAGAGGTTAATTCCTCGCAGTGATCGCCTAAATCAGAAAGG
>PVJC01045850.1:0-13540 GCA_004026665.1 Murina feae
CATAGCTCAATCTACCAAGTTACCATAACTGCTTACCCACCAGCTCCCACCAATCACAATGCTGCAGTATTTTAAAAATTTTTAAAAATTTATACTTGGGGAAATAATGAGCATGGAGAAGATAGAATTTGTCCATCTCTGCACTGGATGAACTGTGATAAGGAAAGAATGCTAACCCACTGCCTAATGTCCAGTCATTCCCAAGTTGTTTTATTCCCTTGCCTGATGGATAAGCTGAATGAAAGGACCCAACTGAAATGAAACCCTCCAAGCAGGTGTGGCTCACCACTTGAGCAGCCACCCAGGATCCAAGAGGTCACCTGTTAGACTCCCTATCCTGGCACATGCCCCGGTTGGGGGCTCCATCGCCAGTAGGATGTGTGCTTGGAGGCGGCCAATAGATATTCTCCGTCATCAATGTTTATGGAGGTATCCCTATCCTTCCTCCTCTCTCTAAAACCAGTAAAACCTACTTTTAGAAAAAGGAAAAGGAAGGAAACCTACCTGCAATCCCGCAGTGCTCCAGCAGTCCATCAGCAGGTCCTCAGAGCAGTAGGTTCTGCACCAGCTCTCCTGGGCCGCTGCAGCTCCCACGGTGCCTAAGGGCCACTGGCACAGTTTCAGGTTCTCCTGGACTTTTATGATGGTTCCAGTTGACGTCACAGGTAGGCGGTGACTCTCAAATTAGCATAATCTCGCGGAAGGATACAGGATTTGGAGGGACACACTGTTCTGTGTCCTTTAGCATTTTCAGTCAGATACACATTACATAGATCCATTTTCATACTCTTCGGAAGATGTAGCTTCTGTAAGAAATCCCAACGTTCTCCCTTACTCCTGCCTCTTCCTTCTGCACTTGGCCGTGTTGAATGTGATGACATGCATGTGAGTTAAGTCGACTGGTAATGCGCTGAGTGGAAAATTCTTTGGCATCAAGTCCAGCCACAGTGTGGGTAACCAGCGACCTCCTCCACCTCCAGAGCTCTTTACGTTTCAACTGAAGCTCCGATTCTATGAAAATTCTTTCTCCTTCCTCGCCTCATTGCAAATCGTCTCCCAGCATTGTCGCCTGTGTTCCTGGTGAGCGACCCTCTAGGGAACTCACGGGGTTGGAGCCCCCAATTTTGTCGTTGTGGGACTAGCTCACTTTGCCCTTTGCCTTGTGACTTAAATCCCGGAGTTATTCCCTGTGGGCGCAAGGAGCTCTATGTCCTGGCTGGTCATAGTGTATCCTGCAGGGGGATGTACATGAACTGGGACGTGTTCCTTTAGTTTCTTCTCCTGGTTAATACTTGGTACTCTGTTAAGTTTCTCTTCCACTGTCATCTGACTGTGTATAGTTTGAGGCACATTCCCTGGTGTTTGCTAAAGGGCTTTGAGGAAACTAAAAGCAAGTCATCTCATTTGGGCCTTTTGTCACTTCCTTCCCCAGAGAATCGTGTTCAAAACAAGTCAACCAATCAGGTCCAGCTTTGCTTTAGCAAAAAGGGGGTGGGGCTGTCTGATTTCAAAATGTGGGCATTCTGGATAGTTTCCTACTTTATAATTTGCATGTATATGAATTCCCACTGACCTTCTCATTGGTCTATCCTCTATTATTGATGAATGTGCCCTCATAGTGACCCAGTTCAGGGACCTGGAACTGTGGCCCCACCCCTGCTGTCCTTCCACCTGTCGCTCAGTCTGGACACCCAACTTCTTATGGGATCCTTGTCCCTGCTTGTCCTGTCATTGACCTTAAGTCACCCTTGACTGTGCTAGTTGCTAGAAGCACAGGCCAGCCCAGTGGATCTGCTGGGAGCATCTCCCCTTGATGTTTATGATCAATACTTGGGGCCCAGTGCACAAAAATTTGTGCACTCGGGAGGGCCCTTCAGCCCGGCCTGTGCCCTCTCACAGTCTGGGACCTCTCTGGGGATGTCCACCTGCTGGCATGCCTGACCAGCCTGGGTGAGGGGCTGATGGCTGTTTGCAGGCTGGCCAAGCCCCCCAGTGGGGACCCTGACCCCATGGGGGTGTGGCCAGCCTGGGTGAGGGGCTGAGGGCTGTTTCCAGGCTGCCCACAGTCCCTTCAGGTTTTGGGTCTCTACTGGGGTACCTGGCCAGCCTGGGTGAGGGGTTGATAGCTGTTTTCAGACTGGCCAAGCCCCCAAGTGGGGTCCCTCACCCCAGTGGGTTGTGGCCAGTGTGGGTGATGGGCTCAGGGGTGCTTTCAGGCTTTCAGGCTGCCTACAGCTCCCATTGACCCAATGTTCCAGTAAGGCTGGCTGGAAGCAGGTTTCTGGGTTTTGTTTTTTTTAATCTTCTATAATTGATGTGCTGTTCCTTTATGCCGAGGCCTAGTAACGAAACCTCCTCTCTGCTTCACCTCGTGGCTTCTATAATGAGACAATGTTACCCTTAGCAGTCAGGCCAGGCCTGCTGTCTATCATTGAGACATTGTTGGAAATATGTGTTGCCTGGAGCCAGGATAAGCCCAGCCGGCCCCAAACAGTTTCACTTTCACTCCTGCTGCAATGGAAGCTGCCGTTTACTCAGGCCCGTGAGTGGCGGCCTCCATGTTGGCTGGTTAATTTGCATACAGTTGCTCTGATTGGCTGGTGGGTGTGACTTAGGCATCCCAAAGGGATGGTTAATTTCAATATTATGCTTTTATTAGTTCAGATGGGTGTTTTTTGAAGGACCACATTCTTATCTTGGGGGACAAAGTTGTAAACATCCTTTCATTTTGCCTTGGGACAGCAAATTTTGTTCATTATTAAAAAACAAAAACAGTTTAAGGATGGCTGATAATATTAGGGGTTTTACCTTACTGCAGCTTTATTTCCTGGGCTGCTCCTGTGGGTTGGAAAGAATCAGCTAAGACCCAATCTGGAGTCAGTGTTGAGCGCAAATATCAGGATTGATCCTTTCCTTCTCCCCTATCCCCATCACACTTTAGCTTAATTCAGAGCTTTTAGAGCAGAAGTCCATAAACTTTCTTGGTTCTAGGTGTGCAGATCTTTGTCTCCTATCAGCTTTATTTTCTGGACTGTTCCTTCAGGTTGGCAGAAACAGCTAAGGCCCACCTGAAGTGAGCGCTGGGCACAAAAATCAGAATCAAGTAAGATGTAGAGTGTGGTTAGAGGCTTCACTGTTCACCCCTCCCCACCCACTACCATCCTGTAGCTCCCTCCAGAGCTTTTAGAACAAAAATCAAACAGTTCCTTATTTTATAATTTTTGTATGTTATTTCCCAGTGACCTCCTTTGTCTCTTGTCTATAATTGGTAAGTTCTCTTCCATTGTTATTATACTCAGGGCCCCACCCTTTGGGTCTCTGCACCTGGAGCTCAGCCTGGCCACTGCACTTCCCAGGGCCTGCCTCTCCAGGACGGTCCAGCCCATGACCTTAATTCTCTCTGGTCTGCCTCAGCTAGAAAGTTGTTGTTTCATCCACTCTTAGGTTCAGACTCAGAGGTCAGAATTAACTGTGTCATATTTGAGAAATAAGTCCCTTTTACTGAGGAAATGATACGGAGCAGCATACACCACCCTAGTCTAATTTTTTAAATTATTAATTGTTCAATTCGCTCCTTCTCTCTTCTGATGGAATCTGTTGAAATTTTGAATGCCACAGAAGTCTTTCCTTCTGAAAAACTTCTACTCTGAGTGTGTGCTAACCACCCCACATTTAATGTCCCATATTTCAGCTATGGCTGTTTCCCATTTTTTCTAAAACATTGTACACTTCCACATGTCCCTGACTGATCACAACCATGCCTCTTCAGATGTTGAATTCTTATTGCTAATCTCCTCATACATGACTTAACTGCCCTCCACTCCAGCTATAGAGTGTTGTGGAGCTTTCTAAAAACTAATGGCCTATTAATGTCACGCATAGAAGTGCTCCTTTCACTGGTATCAGGCTGATTTGGGATTGTGCGTCTCAAAAGAGCACAAATCAGCCCAGTTATATCTTGAGAGTATTTCTCCTTGAGGCTTGGGTCCAGTATTGGGTTAATTGAAGGGTAATATATCTCCAACGCCTGGGGCAAAGTAATTCTATCTTGCTGGAGTTTTCTTTCTGGGCTGCTGTGGGGACACACAGCACTGGCTGTTTGGGGAGTAAGTGCATAACTCAGGACTCATCTAAATAAGATGTGGGATGAATTTCTTCCCCAATTAGTTGAAGTCAGAAACATCATGGAAATAATCCAAAATTTCTTGGCCTGGAAGAGTAGAGCTGCCCAGGGGTAGGGGCAGGGGCACAGTGGAGCCTATTCTACTGTTTATACTAGATATTTATGACACTGTCCCATGACCCTGCTGGGCCTGGCTCACAGCACACAGAGTTACCTGGCAAAGGTCCCTGCTGAGACCACCAGGACACAGATAGAGACAGATGATGGTGAGCTATATGGAAGCAGCTGTGGGAGAAAGGAATACTCAGAGACAGGCTAACCTCTAACCCACATACCAAGGAGTGCAGACTCACATCTGCGTTTACAACTGTGTAAACAAAAGAAAACCAGGATTTCAGCAACATAGATTTTTTTTCAGTAACAGTTGGTTTAATAGCAATACTCTATTGAAAAATTTCTTACAAAATTCTGCATTTAATATCCTCAGATCACTCTATCTTGCATTTATATGACATATTTCCCCAGAAAGTTTTTTTTCCTCAAAATTAGGAATCATGTGCTAAATTATATGTTAAATGAACGCCTAGAGGGTTTATTTTTTCCCTAGACTGAGCTTTCAGGTATGAAATCCAGCTGAAGCTTTCTCCAACTTTGAGTTTAGAACGGCTGTCTCCTCAACGTGAGGACTGTAGTGCTGACTCTAAATGAGTGATCACTGTCCTTCTTTCATGACACAGAACTGTCTTGTATTCTCCAAATCCTCATGAGCCACAGCATTCCTCTCTGAAAAAATGACTTCTCGTAAGTTCTCACTGAATCATTTCCTGAGGAAGTTATTGGTGTTCCTCAGGAGGTTTTAGCCTCTCAAATACTGGTCTAGTGGTCATTTCATCAGAGTTTTCTTGGGCGCACCATGCCTGGAGCTTGGCTGAATATCTGTTCACAGCAGTTACAGACCTAGGGTTCTCCCAACTGGGGTTTGCTCACATTATTTATCATGAATTATACATGAAAGCATTCCCAGTGGCTGCCGATGAGGGGCTTCCCGGTGTGAATGTTCTAGTATGAAGCTGAGAGCTGTTGCCGCAGACTTCTGCATTCTTTATACTTCCAGTGGGAGTTCTCCCATGTCACCTATGGTCAGACTGGTGACTGGAGGCTTTGCCAGAGAGATTCCATGCAGCTAGGTTATCTTCCATCTACATCTGCACATGGAAGATGAGTAAGGATGACTGCAGGACCTTCCACATTGATTACAGACAGTGTTCCCCTAATGTGTGAGTCCTTGCTGTTTTTAAATGTTAAAACTAGGAGTGAGTTTTCTTCTACATTCATTACTTATAATACCATGTCATCTCAGGTCAGAATATTTACTGAAGGCATTCATAATTTTCTCTCCATTGTGTGTTCCTTCATGTCGTCTAAGGGCAGAACACTGGCTGAAGGCTTTCCCACACAGATGACATCCATAAGGTTTCTCTCCTGTATGAGTTCTCTCATGTCGTCTCAGGGCAGAACACTTACTGAAGGCTTTCCCACACTGACAACACTCATATGGTTGTTCTCCAGTGTGTGTCCTTTGGTGCTGTCTGAGATTAGATGACTGACTGAAAGCTTTCCCACATATATGACATTCATATGGTTTCTCTCCGGTATGAGTGAGACTATGTTTTCTAAGGTCAGAGCTCTGAATAAAGGCATTCCCACAGATGTGGCATTCGTACGGTTTCTCTCCAGTGTGAGTCATCTCATGTCTTCTAAGGCTAGAGCAATTACTAAAGCTTTTCCCACATAGATGGCACTCATATGATTTAACTCTGGTGTAAAGTTGCTTATGTTGATTAATGTATGACTGGTCACGAAAGGATTTTTGACATTGTTTGCTGATACAGGGTTTCTTTTCCAAACGAGTTAACACATGTTGAGTCACTGTGGAGCTATGAGTGAAATCCCCCAAATCATTATATTCACAGGGATCCTCTTGAGTGTGAAATTTCTGCTTTGGGGAAAAAGATGAAAGGCTGTTAACTGATTTGCCCACATAAGCTCATTCATTCATTTCTCTACATATGAATACTAACTAATCTTTCAGTGATGGTATCCAATTAAAATCTCTCCAATGATTTATTACTCTCCACTCCAAACACAGATTTTCTCTTTTGTAGCATCCCAATTGCAGAGCTTATAAGTTAATTTTGAAAACTTCAATATGTTTCAAAGACTAGGTATGCAAACAACATTCATGCAGTTGTCCTTTTTATTCATATCTCAGGTTACAGTTATGAGCTTAGGTTAATTCCTTCCCTAAATTCAAACTACCCCAAGTTTTGCACTCAGGAAAAGCTTTATCTCAAATTAACAGAAATCACACTATTGTACTCAAGTACATGCAATTGCCAAGTTTTAATTTGGATGACCAGACTGAACACTCATGAAACTTACCAGTTGCATGATCGTAAATGTGTCCTTTCCACTAATACGTTGTATGGCTACCATTTCTTCATTTTGAATGGCACTTTCCTTGCCTAAAATAATTTTTTAAAAATTAGAACAGCTTTAGGGAAATGAACATGTGAGTAGGTCGCAAAAATTGGCATTCTGATGGGGAATACTCTAAGGAAGTAGAAACACATCCAAAGGCATTGATAATTAGTAAAGATTTTTTAAGGACTGAAATAAGAAAAACGTAAAATAGATGTTGGGTAGCAAAAGAGAGGGAAAACTTTCAAAGAGGAGGATCAGAACAAGAGTTATTATGGGAAAGCTTAACTTCAATAGCACATGAAAATCCTTATCCCTTGAGCCAATGACAGGAGGACACATGAATTGTGACTGATATATATATAATGACAACATTTGAATAATTTTGCTTCATTATCCATCTACATTTTGAAAAATGTCACTCAAACTTCTCAAAGCCTTCACTTGACATTCTAAGGACTTACTCAGTCACTGAGCAGACATCTCCTCACACTGAAGCCCTGATCCCCGCTGCTCACCTGCACTCTGGCCTTGGAGAAACCAGGTCCCTTCACTCCAAAGCTCTTCTCCTTGCTCCAGCTGAAAAGTCACATCTGATTTGCAGATCTGATACCCTATTTGTTAAAGAAAGGTACATGAATTTTGAGATATTTATATATATAAAAGACTAAGTGACCATCTGACTGTCCAACCAGCCAGTATGAGGCACACTGACCACCAGGGGGCAGACACTCAATGCATGTGCTGCCAAGTTGCTATGACTTGGCAGGGGTGGTTCTCAGGTGACACACTCCGGAATCAGAGAGGAGGGAGCCCGATTCCGGGGTGCATCACCCAAGAACTGCCCTCTTGCGATCTGGGATCCCCCTTCCGGGGGATTTTGGGGAGCCAGTTTTGGCCTGATCCCCACAGGCCAGGTCGAGGGATCCCACCTACTGGAGGGACCTTGCTCACTCTGTAGATGCCCTGTGAGCTGCAGTGCTGACCGAGGTGTGGCCTCCTGGGGAGGGACCACGGGAGGTTGGCTCCAGGGTATATCCAGCCCATCTCGCCCAGTCCCACTCTACTGGCCACCTTCTAATTAATTTCCTTTCAACGTGCACGAATCTGTGCACCAGGGCACTAGTGTGAAAATAACAGTACATTCTCATCAAGTCCACAACAGGCTACTGAGGAAGAACAAGATCACTGAAGGTCACCCCAGGCACCACCACCTTTAACAAAGAAAACAGGGATGAAATCCAGGTCACATGTCCACAGTAGTAAGACCTCTGGGTGCTGATGTCCATGCTCACATTCAGACAGAAAGCAGAATCCTCCATTTTTTCAAAAATGGGGAAATTAAATGTCTCTAAAGTGGCTTGAATATTATTTTCAAACATAAGTTTCACAAGAATAATCAAGTCTATCATTTTCACTATTCTGGTCTTAAGCTCAGCATAGTGACTAGAACAGAATAATTATTTAGAAAATTTAATCAATTTATTTAAGCATTCAAAAATATTCATTGAGCTCCCAGTTCTGTTCTGAGTGTTAGATATTGAGTAGTAAGAAAGACATTAAATTGGGATCAATATTTTATCCTAGTAGGGTGACAAACTAGGTATAAGTAAATGAAAAGAGAAAACTTTTATTCCATGTAGTTTTAAGTTCTATGAAAGAATCATGGTAGAGAGGAGTGTGGAAGCTATTCTAGATACTTGTTGAATGAATGAATGAATGAATGAATGAATGAATACCTATTTACATATTTACATGCATACATAAAAGTTGACACACTCACCCAGAGAGACTAGGTGACTGATGTTCTCTAGCATCACATCTCTGTATAGCTTTCTCTGGAGTGTGTCCAGCAGGGCCCACTCTTCCTGGGTGAAGTCAACAGCTACATCTTCAAATGTCACTGATTCCTAAAATATCATGGACATTCCAGTTTAGACAGATTAATCCCAACCAAGGTCCAGGTAGGAGGGTAGAGATGACAACACTAAGGAAGGGGGCTGAGGAGCTGGGTATATAGCAAGATCAAACTGAAGTTGGGTTGTCAGTGCTAAGCTGGCATCTGCCTTTCAGATATATCACAGACATTTTCATAGTCTGAATTAATAAATCTTTTTTAAAAAGGAATATCATATGAAATACAGTCTAATACTAGTATAACCTTGAAATTTTCCAGAACTAATCATTTTTACTTCCAGATACATGATTATAAAGAGTACCCTTAGAAAGGTATAACTGTCCTGGCTGGTTTGGCTCAGTGGATAGAGCATAGACTTGTGGAATGAAGGGTCCCAGGTTCGATTCCGGGCAGGGGCATGATCTTGGTTGCGGACACATCCCCAGTAGGGAGTGTGCAGGAGGCAGCTGATCGATGTTTCTCTCTCATTGATGTTTCTAACTCTCTATCCCTCTCCCTTCCTCTCTGTAAAAAATCAATAAAATATATTTTAAAAAAAGTTATAACTGAAACTCACTTCCTGGTTAAGCTTATAATTAAGGCAAACAATAACTATGATTTGCCACTTTTAAGCCATGACTATAGTTATATCATTCCCCTGTATGAACCTGGGACTCCTTATCTACGAAAGGGTTTAATAATGTGTTATGAGTGTTGAAAGATTCAATGAACTAATCTTATCTATGTAAACATGTATTAAACACATGCCATTGGCCTGTAACTCACTAAGATGTCCAGGATCCTTGAAGTATCTCCAGCATTTCTCAGAAATGAGTTTCATACAGAACTTGGTAACAGTAGGTGCTGTCTGTCTTACTTCTACAGGACTCAGGTGTTCATAACAAACAACAGGTCAGATGGTCAGCAGCACAAGCCAGGGCTCTGAGAGGCGGTGCTGAAGGACAGTCCTAACCTGACTGTCCTGCAGGATAAGGCCTCCCATTCTTGGACTTTATCTGGGGCCTCAAGCAGCAGTTGTCACTGTGTCCTTTGTAGCTTTATCTTGTCTCCAGCTAATGGATAGAAGCAGCCCCTGGATTGGTTTAAGTCTATCTAATTCTCCAACGATTTCCCAGGGTCTTACATTTGACTCTGCTCTACTCCCTGCCCTGTATGCACAACCGCAGTTAGGGAATAACAGTGCCTAGACATGAATTCCAGCTATCAATTATGAAAGAAAGATCAATTACAAAAAGGCAAAATGTGTGATTGGGACAAGAAAGACCATGAAAATTTTAGTTGTCTTTTTAAGAATATTCCAAAAGTGAAAATATATTCTATCAAAACCTTCCATTTAAAATGGAAAAAATAAATGAATGATTCTTCATGCTCACCCAGGGCCTAACATTCAATGACTGGCCACCCTGATGAAACCACTGCCCCCCTACTGTTCTACCTCCCATTCATCTCTATTCACCACCACCCACCCACTGTAGTCAATAGCATGACTAAGGAGTTAATTATTTCCCATTGAGGCCATGGACTGAATTAGAGAAAGTAAGTTTCTCTCATCTCTTCTGTACATGTACACTCTGCTGGAACAAATCAGTATGATGTTAGGAAGAATGCTAGTCATTGGGGCATTCCTGACCCATTACAACCATCTCAGAGTCCTGGGTAAATTTCACTGGAGCTCGGACCTCTGACTACCTCCTGATTGCTTAGGACAGTGATGAAGTAGGAGAAATCTGCCCACTGATGTCAACAGCAGTGTGATTTCAGTAGAAAGAGGCATTCCTACTCACCAGCGGCTGCATAGTCAGTAATTCTGTTGCCAGGTGTCTTTCTCTGGTTTTTCACTCACAGCCAGTCTTAAGAACTAAACAGGCAAAGCTGGGGACAGAGAAAGAAGCCATGAGACTCCAGTCTTGTGCACAATTTCCAGACCCTCCTGTCATGAAACTCCAGTGTTCAGCTGAGTGTGTTCCCCACTCCCAGCCTAACCAACAAGGCAGTGAGTCTACAAGAAATGCAAAGGACTCTCCTCCTCCCCTAGGACCACAAGAATGAAAACTATGAGTAGGGATGATAATAAAAAGCAAAGAAATACCGAAACCTTATGGTTAAGAATATCAAATGTACTGAGCTTTGTATGCTAATTAGGCCATGGCATTCAGCTATTCACCTTCTTCCGATATCCAAGTATAGTAATCCCTGACTCACACCATATGTAGACATCAGCTTTCACCTGCAGGTAAGCACTGTGGAATTTCTCAGGTGTCAGTACTGCCTTATGCACTAGCAAGGATTCTCCAACCTCTACGTATTCCTCTGGACCCTCATTTCCTCCTGCTCAAGTACCCAAGCAACTAAGAACCTGTTTTTTGATAGAGTTATCAATTCACCAACTTATTCCATTTGGAGGGATCAATGGCACCCATCCCATCAGTCAAGTTCTTAAAATCTCTACCAGCAGAAAGTGGCAGGAGGACATACATGAGCCATAGAGGCACTGTCATGTACTATCTCAGACCTCTAGGTCAAGGGAGCCCAGATAATACAGAATTGCTGGAAATCTACTTGGTCCATCTCATATTTTCATAAGGTGGTAGCTGAAATTCTTGAAATCCTATTCTGTATTAACCTTCATTAGCTGTAGTATCGCTGTATTTCAACGCACACACACGTATGCTTACATACACATGTATGTAGTACACATAAAAGTAAGAGATACACACAGAGAAAGTATTTATAAACTCTAAATTCTCTGCTAAAATAGCAATAATGATCAGATGTATTTCATGGAAAATGATAACATATCATAAACAAAAGTAGAATTAACTTACCCATTTGTACCTGATGTTCAGAAAAATAAAAGAAGATAAATTTGTATAAAATGTGACTCTGTGCTTGGATATGGACATATATTTGCTTAATTAATCCTCACAGTAAGCCTGCTGATTACAGTTTACCACTTTAACAAGTGACATAAACAGAAGTGATTCAAAGAACTTTAATATAATAAAGTTTAATTAGAAAATTATTTTTTGTTGATTTCAGAGAAATAGAAACATCAGTGATGCACGTCCCCTACTGGGGAACGACCCTGCAACCCAGGCATGTGCCCTGCCTGGAAAATAAATGGTACCTCCTAATTCATAGGTCAATGCTCAATCACTGAGCCACACCAGCCGGGCACAAAGTTTCATTTTTCTGTATGTGAATTTCCAGTTGTTACCCTCCCCTTATTGAAGATTTTCTTTTCTACATTGTATTGTTTGGACTATATTTCTGGACTCCCTATTGTGTTTTAATGATCTACTTGTTTATTATTCACCTATAGATTATACCCTTGATTATTCATTCTTCTAAGAGTGTCTTTCCAGAAGCCTCACTATTTTTCAGATTTTGGTTGTTATGGGAAATACTGTAGAGAAGCCAAAGAGAGCTCTATATCCTGCTCTTTATTTTTAAGAGGACTATGATCTATATCATTCAGGCTGAGTCAAGTTGACTCCCTATAAGTAAAAATGCTTGTGTTTAAAATGTATATTCAAAGGGCATATTTCTCAGGTATCTAGAGTGTGCATATTTTACCACTAAGAAATAGAAAAACAATGCACCGAAGTTCTCCTTAGATTTAGTTAATAATTAAGGACTGTAAAACTCTACAAGTTTCAAAAGGCTGGGCTTCCTAGAATAAATGATTTAGCGTCACTATTGATTTTTCTACATGGACTAAGTGTTTTAACTCTTTTGACAGAGGAAGGACATGATCTTAAGATAAATGGAGATATAGATATACAAAAGAACAAATTAATTTGAAGAAAAATCATGCTTCATACATTCATTTTAAGTATAAGTATTTGGTTTTTAAAAAAGTGTCATCATCACCATCATCGTCATCATTATGGAAGATTAGTGCCCCAAGACCAAAAAAATGTTGAACAAGTTTCCTCTGGACCTGGATGGCTGAGGTAAAGGCCCAGGCTAGGGACACAGCTAAGCTTCCCCACAGGCTGGTGGTGTGCAAGTGTTAATGAGTGTGAAGAGATCATTGGAACACGGAGGATCACTGCTGTAAAACTTACATCTTGCCTACTGCCCTCATTAAAGCCAGACTGACATCAGAACCTTTAGCCTCTCACACTCAGCGACTAAAACTCTGGCACATGTGTTACCAGAAGAGATGCCTTATAACAGGGGTCTCTCCCTGAAACAGCCCAAAGTTCTGATAATTAAGGAACTAAAATTAACCACCTTCAACTTGAATCAAGATTGATGATAAGGACCCTGGACAATATCAGAGCTCCACAGATCCATGACATCTGCCCGTTCTAGGAGCCTGGGGTGGCTCCTGTGTGAGTGCTGCCATCCCAACTACACCAAGGAGTCCCTCATGGTTTTCCCAAAGAGGGTCCAACATACCCTGTGAGGTGTCAGGTACACATCTCCATGGCTCAGAATGTCCATCAAGCATCCTCCACTGCTGAAAAGCTCTGCAGAGAAGAAAAGTGAGATTCATCTCTAAAACCGAGGGGAGACCAAGATTTCACCTGTGACCCTGTTGTCCTCTGCGGCCACAAGGCCAGAAAGTGGTTGGATGCTCCCTGCTCCAACTGTGCCCTGAACTCTGATATCCCTCAAACATCTGCTCTGCCCTGAGCTTTCAGCACCTGCTCCTCTCAGAACAGCGAGAACATCTGCTCCCCGGATGTTGGTTCACACCTGGAAATCGAGTCTTCTCCACCGTGCACAGGGTGGAGGATCTTCAGCATCACAGGAACAGGCAGTGTCTGGTGGATACCACGCTCTGCTCTCTGCCCGCCATGTGCCTGTACAGGAATGGACACTTGAATCCTGGGCCTTCTCGGGTGAGTGAAAGGGTCCGAGGCACTAAAGAGTTATTTAAATGTCTGGATTCTGGACACTACTTTTTCTTATTTTCCTCTGAGTCACTCAACAGGGAGGACAGACCTTTTGATCAGATCTGGAAGAGAAATCCCGAATTAACACAAGGATCTGATAACTGGGAAAGG
>PVJC01045851.1:0-13545 GCA_004026665.1 Murina feae
AGGCTGCCCCAGGGCCCACCGAGTGCTCCCTGACCCCCAGGGGTCAGGGGGGCCCGACCAGGAACAGACCAGCCCAAACCCTGCTGTCCTCACTCCCCAAACTCCTCTCCCAGGTGCCGCTCTGGTCCACCAGGGCCGGCCCCCTCCAGCCCCACCTGCAATGTTCTCCCTCCTCCGTCTCCCCGATCACGGCCCACGTGTCCCTCCAGTCGATCCCACTGGAATCTGTGATGAGCCCCACCTTCCCCATAAAACTTCTCAGGCTAGTCCTGCCACACGCCGCTCCTGGAACCCTCCCCCTAGCGGGACAGGGCTTTGGGTGCTCCGAGCAGAGGGAAGCTTCTAGAGAACTGGGACTTAGGCCAGCACGCTGCACACCCGGGCTAAGCACACGTGGGTGCACCACGCCATCAGCCACCCGAGTACAGCTCGGGCGGGACCGCCACACCCAGCCCCCGGAACCCGACACTCCCTCAGGCTCACCTGCTCCAGCCTGGATTTTTCCAGAGGCGTCTCCAGGGAGCAGGGGGGTGCAAATTCATGGGAACTTCCTGTTCAATCTGTTTGGGGTTCCCCCTCTCCGCGTCCCCAGGCCCCAGGACAGCGGGCAGCCTGGCTGGCCCAGGAGTCTCCTGACACGCACAGGAGGGTGTGGAGGGCCCCCTGTGACTGCCCCACGCCACCCCCTTCCCTCCCAGCTCCCCAAGAGCTGGCATCCTAGGGGCCCTCTCTTGCAGAAGAGCCCTTCCCTGTGTAGGTGACCCCAGAAGAGAGGTGTCCTTCGCCCAAAATGGAAATGCCGCAACTCTCCCCATCAGAAGGCGCGTGGGGCCCCTCTCTGCCCTGGAAGGTCCCTCCCCCGGACTCCACCCTCTTCGGAACTAAAAATACTGGAGGCCTGGGGGCAAGAGGCAGGAGAGAGGAAGCAGCAGAAAGCATAGGAAATGCTTTGGTGCCCAGAGGCCCCGCGATCCTCACACCAGGAGCCTCCGGCCTCCAAGGCTGCTGGGACCAGGGCTGGGGACCAACAATGGCAGGAACAGGGCGTGGCCGGCGGGGAAGCGCTGGGAGAGGGGCAGCCTCCCGAGCCGCTTCCCACTGGACGAGGCCCACAGGACAGAGTTTCCTCTGGGAAAGGGCATCCGGGGCTCTGCCCGGCGGGTGGGGCCACCCAGCAACACGCCAGTCCCCTGCCCTCCCCAGAGGTTTTCTTTTTACTTCGGTAAAATGCAGAGACACAAAGCGAGTGTGCGAGTGTGGAAATTTACTGGAGGCACCGCAGGGTCAGCAGCGCTGGCACCGAAGGCCTGCCCCCTCCCCCCTGCCCCCCCGCCCCCGAGCCCGCGCCCCTCCCAGGCCAGCTCCTGAGCGGGCCCACCTGCCCAGCCCCCACCTCCGCCAGCTCCCCCGGCATGGGGGCTTGAGGCCTTCCCTCCCTCCTCCTCGGCCCTCAAGATGGCAGGGGAGGAAGATGGACAGCATGTGGCGGGTTTTCCTAGAACCAGTCATGGATGGCGAACACATGCCGAGTGCCCACTGCACAGATGCAGTGCTACGCGCCTGGTAAGGATCATGTATGTCCGAGATGAGTACCTCAGCCTATCGCACAGGCACTCACCCATTCCACAGACGGGGACACTGAGGCACGGAGGGTGAACCTGCCCAGGGGTCCCCAGGCGGGAAGCAGCAAGGTCAGGGTTTGAACCCAGCAGGCGGCCCCAGGGCCTGAGCCCTCCATCACTCTCTAGGCTGCCCATTTCTTTCTCTCCTTTCTTAAAATATATTTTTATTGATTTCAGAGAGGAAGGGAGAGGGAGAGAGAGAGATGGAAGCATCAGTGCTGAGAGAATCATGGACTGGCTGCCTCCTGCTCGCCCCAACCTGGGGATCACGCCCACAAGCCGGGCCTGTGCCCTGACCGGGAATCGAACTGTGACCTCTTGGTTCATAGGTCGATGCTCGACCCGAGCCACGCCGGCCGCGCTGCCCGGTTTCCTTTTATTTGTAACCGGTACCCTTGTGGCCAGATAAGCCCAGATTCAGATCCCGATTAGGTCCTGGCTGGTGGCGTAAGGCAAGTTACCAAGCCTCTCTGAGCTCCGGTCCGTCCTCATCCATAAAATGGGGCGATCGCCCGGCCCTGGCTTTCAGGATTAAATTCCGCGCGTGCAGCGCCTGCCACAGGGACAGAAGCCTCGGTCAGGTGAGCACCACACACTCTCCCGAGTCCCCTCTCAGCCCCCGAGGCAGGAGCCTGGGTGTGGGGCGACCCCTTTGTGGGGCGGGGCTCTGTGCTGGCTCCACAGATGTTAGCAGCCGGCTCCGAAGTCTCCCTGCAGCCCAGCCCCGGCCTCCACACCCCACCTTTGCAGGGGGGCCGGGCAGAGGTGAGGCCTCGAAGTGAGCCCTGCAGGAGCGTGGCCTCGCTGAGCAGGTCCCCCTGCAAGTCCAGGCCCCGGGAGCCGTTGAGAAGCCGCCAGCCGGGGCCACGCGGCTCTTCTGCTTCCTGCGGACCTGCCCTGCCCGGCCCCTCGTCCCAGGGCCTGTGGTCAGAGAGAAGCCCCTCCGCCTGTTTCCCAGGAGACTCCGCCAGGCGGCTGGCGTGGGGACACACGTCTTCACCTCCGCACTGGAGGATGGCATGTGAACAGCCAAGGACCTGAAAGGACCTTTTCTGCCAAGTGATGAAGCATCTCCAAGTGTCACCTTTGCCCAGCCAGTGTGGCTCTGTGGTTGAGCATCGACCTAGAAACCGGGAGGTCAGGGTTCGATCCCAGTCAGGGCACATGCCCAGGCTGTGGGCTGGATCCCCAGGAGGGGGCGTGCAGGAGGCGGCCGATCCATGACCCTCATCACTGATGTTTCCATCTCCCTCTCCCTTCCTCTCTTTCAAATCAATAAAAACCTACTGTCGAAACACAACAAAACAGCGTTGCCCTCCCCCCCACCCCCCCGCATCTCTCGGGGCCCAGCCTTCAGCACACCCCCCTGGGCCGCAGCTCGGTGCTCCTCCCTCTATTTCCGAAGGTTTCGCCCACGCTGGAAGCCTTAAGGTGCCAACGAGGAAGCTGGAGGCAGGCTGAGCACAGCGCGAGGGACAAGCCGTCCTCGCCAGCGAGCTTCTGCTCCGGGCCCAGAGCACGGGCAGGCAAGACACCGCCTTCTAAGCAGCTTCCTCGAACCCAGGAAGCGCTGGGAAGAGAGGTGGGAAGGGGGTGACTCGGGACTAACTCCAAAGCCTGATTTCTGCAAACTCCCACGTAAGGAATTTCTATCAAGGAACCTTCTGGAAGAGCCTGGAAACCACATGCAAACCTACAAGCGATAGCAAATACTTCACTGTATTTAGAAAATATTTCCGAGCAACATTCGCTGGTGCGACTCAGGCTCCTGACAGAGGGCACAGGCCTGCCTGGGGGGGGAGAGGGGGGGCTCAGCACACAGGAGGCCAGGCCTGGGGAGAGCGCTCAGCTCTGCGTCCCCCGCACCCCCCCCTCCCGCCCCGAGCTCTGCGCACAGCAGCCATGCCTCTGCTCACGTGTGGAGCGCCCCAGGCACAGGAAGCGGGCTGCCAGAAAGACACACCAGTGAACCCCCAAGACTCGTCAGCTCTCAGCACACAGCTGTCCCCCGGGCCATCTTGACGTCTGTGATTTTCATAAACAGACTGACTCACCACCCTTCCCCTCACCCTTCCCCTCACCTCGCTGTCATCTGGGGCCCGAGTGCTTCCCCAGAGGAGCAAAGAGGACAAAGGGGCTCACACCAGCTGCGCCCCAATCGGGCACAGACCTGGGCTTGCCCACCAGCTGCAGTGGGTGTGGGGCTGCCTCCCGCCCCCTGGACACAGGGACCCCCCCCCCATGTCTGTTTCCTTCACTCTTTGCTGCAGGCGACAGTGAGGGAACATCTGCTTCACGCTGAGGTAGGCATTCTACAGCAGCTCTTGGGCTACTTACAAACAGGATGGGTTTTCACCAAATTGCAGGGGGACCCAGTCCCTCCCGTGTCCTCCCCCAGATTCACGGAGAAGCTGGCCCACAAACACGCCGTGGACGCGTGCGCCACACCCTCTGCCTCACAGCCGACCCGCAGGCAGCTCTCTCAGACCCTCGAGGGGAAAGGGAGCGTCATGCGAGATGCAAGTGGCTTATCCGAAAAACTCCTGGGGTGAGAGGTCGGGGAAGGGGGACCGGCCTCGGAGAGTCCTTCCAGCCAGTGGCCCCGAAGCAAAAGAATTCGAGGGCCCGGGGCAGGGGGGCGGGGGCTGCTCAGGGCGGATGGGGTTTAGGTCTCACCAAGGCCCAGGTTATGGGCACAGGGAAACGGCAGGTGTTGAGGGCTTTTGCCTCCAATCTACGGAGAGAGGGGCTGCTGGCTGCACTGGGGGGAACAAACAGCTTCAGAGAGCGGGTCTCAGGCGCACAGCTCGCGGGCCGGCCCCTGAGGCCTCCGGGGAGGACCCACACTCGGGATCTGGGCCTTCGTGACACCAGAGAACAGAACCGGTGGCTGATGGCTTGCCTGTCCCTTTCAATGCTATTGTTAGGGCGCATCTGTGTGAGCAGATGCCACCAGGAAAACCCGACGGAAGACACTTCCATTTCGGGAAAGGAAGCAGGTGAGGAGCTGCCTCAGAGCCCGGAGCGCAGGCTGACCCAGGAGGAAAGGGCCGTGTCTGCCTGGAAAGGCAGGGGCGGACGTTTGCACAGCCACTCCTCACGCTGTTGCCTCTCCCCTCTTCCCGAGGCAGTGGGAAGCCCCCCCACCCCCCACCCCATCAGACCCGGGGAAAGCCAGCTGGTGACAATGACCTAGCGATGCAGGCAGCGTCCAGCCAGTGGCCAGCCCCTGTATTTCTTTGGCTACGATTATTTTTTTCTTTTCTGAATTAGTTGCCAACATTTAAAAATCAGGACATCGCACGCACAAAAGCCAACTTTCTTTGAAATACGGGGCTCGTGTTCCTGGGCGGCATCCCCGTGGCTCAGCTGGGCAGCACGCCTGGTGATGGGCCTCCCCTGGTCACCGAGCCTGAGCAGCCTCACTGCGCTGAGCCCCTGGGATCGGAGGCAGAGGACGGAGCCAGGGCAGCCGGGGGCCTGGTCTCCAGTAGCCCACCTGGGCCATGTGCACGAGGACAAGCCCCTACTCCTCTGAGCATCCATTTCTCCATCTGTAACCAGGAGACAAGGCACAGGGAGGCCACACAGGAGAACAAGGGGAGTGCTCTGAACACCTGACTGCGTCCTACATGCCAGCAAGACGTGGCCTTCAGGGCGACAGGGTCAAATAGGACGCCCAGAGGAAGCTGGCCTCTGCCTGGGTTAGTGGCTGGGGAGGCGGAGACAGGAGCAGGAGAGATGGCTCAGTGGCCTCTTACCTAGAGGGGCTGAAACAGACCCCCTACCCACCTGACCCACCCCGCCACCACGGAAGTGGGATACCCCCCGGTCACAGCTGAGGAGCGGGCTCTGCTGGCCTCTGCCTCGCACCGGAGCAGATTTCAGAACTGGGGCGCCTTGCCTCTGGGGCTGCCGGCCCTGCCCAGCCTGGGCAGGGGCACTCACATGGCTTCCGAGGGGGCGGGAGGAAGCCCGACACATCCCTCTAGGGAACACATCACCCTGTGGAGCCTGCTGAGGGGAGGCAGCGGGCACAGGGCAGTGGGCACACTGGGTACTTCAGGGCAGACTTCTGCGGAATTGAGTGCTGACTGGCATCTCCACCCCGAAGGCCCTCGGCCATCCTCTCTCTTCCCCCACAACCTGCCGGAAAGGAGAGGAAAGGACAGAGGTGGCTGCGGCGGGCCGGCTACCAGTGGCTTCCGCCGACGAGAGAGGGTTTGCGATCCATGTCCTCGTCCCCACCTGCCCCAGAGTTTCCCCACAGGCAATGCCCGAGCTGGGCGTTCTGTGGGGAAGGCTAGAGAGCGAGCAGGTGACCTGCTGGGACCTGTGCCTGTGGCTGGGCATGGGGGGCAGCGATGACAGGCCACATGATCAGCTGCCTCCCCAGGGCCCGCCCAGCTCCGAAGGCGGCGGTGATGTGGCAAGTGCTCATGCTCACGGCCAAGAGGGCGTCTGTCTGCCCACCGGCTCCTGAGCCGAGCGTCACAGATGCTCCACCCGCGCCAGCCACCGCACCCAACTGTGGTCCGCGGGCGAGGGGCTCGAGGGCACCCAGACCTGGGAGCCCTGCCCAGCGGGTCCGACGGGAACTAACAAAGGTCACAAACTCTGGGAGTGACCCTGAGACCTCTCGGCAGCGAAGGGGACTGCAGCACAGTGCTTCCAGGACATTCAGCAGACCACCGAAGTCGTGTCATTTTCTCTGAGCATTTTCACGGGCGTGTGTGATGCAAGCAGGTGTCAGAGGACTCCCTCGTCCCCATCACCTCTTGGCCCCCCGTTAGGACGGCCATCCCCGTCTACAGGCCTGCCCTCCTGCAGCCCTCTCTCCTCAGTCTGGGATCTTCCTAAAATGTACATCTCGCCCTGACTGGTTGGCTCACTGGATAGAGCGTTGGCACGGACTAAAGAGTCCCAGGTTGGATTCCGGTCAAGGGCATGTACCTTGGTTGCCGGCACATCCCCAGTAGGAGGTGTGCAGGAGGCAGCCGATGGATGTTTCTCTCTCTTCGATGTTTCTAACTCTCTATCCCTCTCCCTTCCTCTCTGTAAAAAATCAATCTAATCTAACAAAAGAGTAATATGCAAATTAACCATCACCCCGATCCACCCAAGCCACGCCTACCAGCCAATCAGAGCGGCTATATGCAAATTAACCCAACCAAGATGGTGTCTGGCCAGGCACCCCAGCAGGTGGACATCCCCTGAGGGGTCCCAGAATTCGAGAGGGCATAGGCTGGGCTGAGGGACCGTCCCCCTGCCCCCCACCTCCCATAAAATATATATATATATATTTTTAAATGTACATCTCAATACGCCAGCAGGCCCTCCCTGCTTTAAACCTCCCAGAGCTTCCCAAAGTCTTGGGGTCAAAGACCAAACCCCTTCCCATGGATCCGCCAGGCTCCTGCCGGCAACACCCTTCACCCCTGCGCTGAAGCAAAGCGTCTATTTGCCAAGACACACGTTCCTACGGCCCCTGACACCACCACCCCCCCCACCCCAGCCCCAGGACTCGCCTTCGTTCTTTAAAACCACGCTGCCATCAGCACCTCCTCCTCGCACATCACCCACCCCTCTGCTTGGAGCGCGTTCAAGCACCCTCCCCCCACAGCTTGCACTTTACCACCAGAACAGTCTGTACCCATCCCAACCCCACATGTGCCAGACACACAACCAGGCTCGGCGCTGAGCCCCGACCGGGCCGAATCACCACAACACAGGGCCGGAGTGTCGGGGGCCTTACAGAGGCACCGATACTGGGCGACAGGAAGTGTGTTTCCTTGGGAAACAGAGGAAGCACATTAGGGAAGCGTCATGGAAAAGGTGGCAGAGGGTGAGGGTGTGTGTGTGTGTGTGTGTGTGTGTGTGTAACTGGGGGCAGGGTTTCAGGTCTGGAAAAAACACCAGCAAAAGCAGAGAAACAGAAAAAGCACCAACAGCTAAGCCCACCTTGGCGCCAAGGGCTGGGCAATGGGTGCAGTCTGCCCGAGAGGCCAGCACGTAGGGCACAAGCACCCGACGGAGGGCAGGTTGTCTGCAGGGAGCTCACAACAGTGATAAAACCGCTGCTCTTCAGCCTCCCCACTGGCTCCCCAAACCTCCTGTCTGAATCCAAACAGGTGCTGCACTGCTGTTTCCTTTCAATAGCACCTGTGAGCTTCCAGGTCACGCCTTCTGTTTACTCTGAATAAATATCGTGTCCCACATGGAAGTTCATTCAGAGAACTCGCAGCCGTCAGGTCAGCCCCTCACACAGACACACGGACAGTATCAAGAGCAAGTTCACATCCAAGCCCACTGCAGGGCATGGTTTGCTGTCCCCAAATTCCAACGGTACCACACTTCCCGGCCCCCGAGGGCAGAGCAGGAATAAACTTCAGGCCAGAAGGAAACAATGGCAGCCGAGAAGACAAAGACACAGGACGCCCGGCTCCTTCCATCCTGTCATTCTCCCGGATCACTTGGAGCTTCTGTTTGTTTACAGTTTTTCAACAGCAGAGACATGGCATCCATCCCAAGGAAATCCAGGGAAGGGCAGTCACGCTTTCGGGTTTACTGTCGATGGGGGCTCTGGGATGACGAGATCGTCTCTATCTGTTGCTTCAGCTGAAAGAAACTTTTCAGAGTTAAAACCGACGGCCTGTGCTCTGCAGCCCACGACTGGGAAGACAGACAGAGCTGCCCCTGTCCGGGGGACATGGACATGCACAGGAGGCCAGTTCCCACGCAGCCTGACGAGCTCGCCGTTCCTCATCACAGCTGCAGGCAACACGTAAGGGCCAACTCCCCTTTCTCCAAAACAGGCATTCAACAGGCACTGCTAGAGCCGTCACTGCTCCCCGACTTTTTATGCTTACTTTTTGTTACTGGGGTGAGCATGAATGCAAAATCCAACAGGAAAGTGTCTCCGTCTGTGCCCGGCTGGTGTGGCCCAGCGGTCGAGCGTCGACCCTGTCCGATTCCTGGTCAGGGCTTGATCCCCAGTGGGCTGCAGGAGACGACAGCCGATCCACGTCTCTCTCACCGACGTGTCTCTCTCTATCCTCACCCTCCCTCTCTTTCTAAAAAGCATCAATAAAGACCTATTTTTTTAAAAAAGTTTCACCGTCTGCAATTCTTTTCTGGCCACTTTCATGCTTTATTTCTTGACTTACGGAAAGTAATTTTTGTCACACAGAAGAGGAGACTGTTAAAGAAACCTCATCCATGCTAAGTGCTAAATCCATCACTGGCTCACGCTCCTGACGAGAAAGCTTCAGAGCACAGGCGCGCCTTCTGGGACGGAGAACTGAGCTGACAGCACCATGGCCTGGACTGCAGGCCGATGAGCCTAGGCGGGAGTCTCGAGGTAAATGCTGAGAAATGACAGAGGGCATTGCCAAGAGCTCTGACTATACCAAATGTGTAACAATTTTAGGCATCAAAGGCAAAAACAACAACCCCAAGGGAAAGTAAAACTCAAATAAGCTACAGAAAATGGTTTACAAAATGTATTACAGTGGGAGGGCCCATCCATTTGGCACAGAAAGAACTCATGAACGGGTGGAATAAAACACTGAGAGTTAGCAACACACACACAAGTTAACACTTTGTAAGCGGGCATTTTCCCTCCACTGTGTGGTAGCGTTTGAAACACTTTCCTTTGTGCAGGGGTACATTACAAAACTTGCACATGTACCGCGTTTCACTGCGTAGTTTATGAGCGGCACACACACGACAACGACGTAAAACATTTTTATTTTTGCCGGTTCCAACTAGAGAGGTTCCAATGTATGTTTCCTCATGTCCATTGACAGTCTCCCTGGTGGATCCGATTTTACTCGTTTCCCGCAAAATTAACAGACACATGGAGACAGCAATACACTATTTCCTTATTAAGTTACAAAACACAGAAAATCAATCCACGGACGTGCTCCTGAGACCCGCGCAGGGCTGCTGGGACAGCCCCTCGGGGGAAGCAGCCCAGGAATATGTTTCAAAGGCCACACAAATGTCTGGGCCTTTGAGAAGCGGTTTTACCTCTGGAAATCCACTTAAGGAAACACTGAAATATGGAAAAAGTTACAGCACGGAGATGCTAACTATGCCATTGTTTACTGAACAATAGCCCTGAAAATAACCCCACCAACAGCAGAGGAAGGCTAAGTGCTTAGGGGCACATCCTTACCCCTGGCCGTTCCAGTCCCAAACAGTAAGGGAAAGACACGGACATTTCTCAACGTGTGGCGGGGAGGGGGAGTGTGATCGGCTAGAAACGTGTCCGTCCTTGCAGAGGCTGGGAGGAAAGAGCCCAATTGATAAGAATAGTTGTATCAGCATGCGTGTCTGTGTTTTGAGTTTATGCCGATGCCCATAAAACTATTTGCCCCTTTGCGCGGATTTATTCGCCATTTGGTATATTCTAGGGCACCGCCTGTAAGGTTGTTAAGATACTCAAACCCTTTTTGAAGGTAAAATAGAAATTAGCCAAGTAACGGACAATCCGCAGAATCCTTATGAGGACACAGGTCCCTTCATTTCTGAGAAGTCCATGATGGAGCTGGTTTGCTTTTACAATTTAAAACGTGCGGTCACTGCACCAGCAGGTTCCCCCAACACGGTCAGCGCTTCTCCTGCCCTGATCGAGGGACACAGTGCCCTCCAGGGAGCCCCCTCCTCTGACAGAGACACACAGCTTCCTTCTCGGAGCAGGTTCCAGCAGTCAGGACGAGCCCTGTCCCCTGAGCCGACGCCATGGGCCCGGGAGGGCCATTTCCATAACAAGCAGCTGGGATGGTGCAGTGGAGGGGCCACCCCCACACTCAGGGACAGGGGTGTCTGGTGAAGAGATCACATTCCCAAGCTCCTCGAGAGAGGGGTCGTGAAAACCACCTTCGCGGCCTGGCTACCAGCACGATGATCAGTAACAGCTGAGGCCAGGCTGCTGCTAATGGATTCGTCTGCGCGTTCACAGGGCAGATATGAGGATATCCTCCACGGGCCTGTCCCGGGTGCAGGGATGTTGGAAGGAGCTTAGGTTCTCCGTGGGAGGAGACAATCTATATATATAAAAGGCTAATACGTCAAGTGTCCCCTTGGGAGTTCGGCCTGGAGTTCAATCACTCACTATGACATATGCTGACCACCAGGGGGGGATGCGGAACAAAGGAAAGGCCCGGATGGCAGCTGGCCAGGCCTAGGGACCCTCCCTGTGCACAAATTTCATGCACCAGACATGGACGACATCAGACAGCAGCAAGTGTTTTGAAGAAAAATACAGCAAGGTGGAGAGGAAGGAGTGGCCCATTCTGCAGGACGTGGGGAGCTGAGCCCTGCACCCTCCTGGGAACAGCCAGGAGCAGAAGCCCCAGGCAGCGTCTGGGCAGGAGAAAGGCCACCAAGAGCAACGAAGAGGCTGGAGCCATGAGCAAGGGGAGCTGGGATGAAGCGCCTCCCCTCACGCGGAGGTCCCCAGGCCACCTTAGGGTCTTGGATTTGGTGTCAGCCAGGGGAGGGCCCTGGAGGGTTGTAAGGGAGAGTGTCATGCTCTGGTTTTTGCTTTTTTAAAATATATGTATTTTTGATATCAGACAGGAAGGGAGGGGGAGAGAGAGAAACATCAATCAGAGAGAGTCTCTGATGGGCTGCCTCCTGCACTCCCCCCCCCCCCCCCGGCAGGGATGGAGCCTGAAACCCAGGCATGAGCCCTGACCAGGAATCAAACGGTGACCTCCTGGCTTATAGGTCGATGCTCAACCACCGAGCCATACCAGCCGGGCCGGCTTATGTTTTGAAAGGGTCACTCAGTCTGTGTGTAGAGGAGATCGACGGAACAGACAGCACCTGAGAAAAGGTAAAAGCAAACAGGATCACGCTGGAGGCCCCGGGAACTGTCCAGGTAAGAGGAAGAGGGGTTAAAAAAACCTCTCTGCTTCAAATCATGACTGTCTCTTGGTTGCTTCCCAATTCCCATTGGCCCCTGCAGGCGTGGCCCCTGGAAGAAGGTGCATCCTGACAACGGGGAGCGGGAAGGATCTGGTGTGGAGACAAGAGCCTGCCTGTGGGCCCGGGTGGGGGGCGGCCTCAGGTGCGCTGCCGGGGAGGTGGGTCCTGGAAGGAATTCCAGGTGTGAGCAGGAGCTCCTCCGAGAGGTGTGGACTCGGGCAGATGGACAGGAGGAAGGTTCCAGAAACAGAGCCTGCACTTGGTTTCTGCACCCTGGTTCCAGGGATGAGAGCACCTGCCACTCAGAGCAATGCCCGTCTGACCAGGGAGAACATGCGTGCATGACACCAAGCATGCAGCAAGCACGTTCTTCCAGATGTTCCCATCTAGCATGGGGGGGCAGCGGCCCAGCCGTGTGGCTCAGTGGTTGAGCATCCACCCCTAAACCAGGAGGTCACAGTTCGATTCCCGGTCAGGGCACATGCCCGGGTTTCAGGCTCAGACCCCAGTGGGGGGCGAGCAGGAGGCAGCCGATCAATGATTCTCTCTCATCATTAATGCTTCTCTCTCCCGCTCCCGTGCTCTCTTAGAAATACATTTTAAAAACAAAAAAGGCATGCATCAGACACACTGTGGATGTGTAGGTTCCGTCTGGCCTGGGGGCAGGGGTGACTGGAGGAAGGCCCGCGCAAACCTGCCAGCCAGGGTGAGGTCAGCCAGCGCAGCCGCCTCCCCATTCTCCCAAATTCTCTGGACGTAACGGGTCTGACAGGCCCTCTGATGACACATACTACCCGTCACACACATTAGGGACATGCGACATGTTTAGATGCCTTGGGTTCTCCACACCGTAGGAGACGCGGCAGGCCTGTGTGCAATTGACGTTTCCGCATCTGGACGGTCTCGCCAGGCTGCCAGAGGGGCAGGAGGCTCCTGCTCTCTGCCCTGACCGCTCTGCCAGACAGGCCCCGAGGCCTGCTCCAGCCACTCGGTGATGATGCACCCGGGGCAGCACGCCCCACGGAGGGCCTGGCTTCCCCCCCTGGGGCTCCGCGCAGACACGGCTGAGCAGGGAGTCGGAAGTTTACAGCCATGGATGCTTCCAAGCCCCCCTTTCCTCACCCGGTCTCAGCGGCCACCCTGAGGGTCAGGGGCCTTCAGCCACACATTGCAATGATTCTCTGACCAAATCCCATGGTCTAAAGGCTCTAAGAAAAATGGGGGCAGGGGGATCCAGAAGACATTCTCGTAACCCAAACCAGCAATGATGAAAAAAGCACTAAGGTATTTTAAAATATATGTTCTTATTGATTTCAGAGAGGAAGGAAGAGGGAGAGAGAGAGAAAAACATGAGTAACAAGGCGGTCACGCATCGGCTGCCTCCTACACGCCCCCTACTGGTGGCCAAGCCCACAGCCCAGGCCTGTGCCCTGCCTGGGAATGGAACTGGGGCCTCCTGGTTCATAGGCTGGGGCCCAGGCACGGAGCCAGGCCAGGCATCTAACACGAAGGCCTCCCTTTCCATGCTATGCTCACCTTCAGGGACCCCTTTCCTCTGTCCCCCATCGCTTCCCGTCCTGTCACCTAACCACCCACTCCTGCTGGCTCCCGGCCACTGTCAGCTCCCGCTCATCCTAATGACCCGAGGCTGCCACACTGTTCGCCCCCACGCGCCCTCCAGCTCATCCGGCGACTCCAACACGGAGCGCCTCACATCCTCCTCCTAAACGAGGCAGGACGACGAAGGACCTCAGACCCGCGTCTCACCTGTGTGGGTTTTCTGCTTCTGAGGCCACTGCAGAGGACTCTGCAAGCTGCCACCCCGAGGGAAGGAGGCCTGTCCTTAAGAACCCGTGTGTGCGTGTGCGAGTGCGTGTGCGAGTGCGTGTGCGAGTGCGTGTGTGAGTGCGTGTGCGTGTCCCCGCACGCCCAAGTCAAGAGGGGAAGAAAGGAACCCACGGGGCTCTCAGAGGGAATGCACGGCAGC
>PVJC01045852.1:0-13548 GCA_004026665.1 Murina feae
CCCAGAAATCGACCCGAACCAATATGCTCAATTAATATTTGACAAAGGAAGCAAGAACATACAATGGAATCAAGACAGTCTCTTCAATAAATGGTGCTGGGAAAATTGGACAGATATATGCAAAAAAATGAAACTAGACCACCAACTTACACCATACACAAAAATAAACTCAAAATGGATAAAGGACTTAAACGTAAAATGGTAAACCGTAAAAATACTAGAGGAATACAAAGCCAACAAAATCTCAGACATATGCCATAGCGGTTTCTTCACCGATACAGCCTCTAGGGCATTGGAAACTAAAGAGAAAATAAACAAATGGGACTTTATCAAAATAAAAGGCTTCTGCACAGCAAAAGAAACCATCAGCAAAACAACAAGAAAACTCACTACATGGGAGAACATATTTGCCAATGTTAGCACTGATAAAGGTTTAATCTCCAACATTTATAGGGAACTCATACAAGTTAACAAAAAGAAGACAAACAATCCAATCAAAAAAATGGGCAAAGGACCTAAACAGACACTTTTCATATGTACTAATCTTTGTAAAGCTTTATGTAATTTTAAAAAATGTAAAAAAAAAAAATTAAAAAAAATAAAATAAAATAAATGTCTAAAATATGCCCTGACCGGTTTGGCTCAGTGGATAGAGCATCGGCCTGCAGATGCAAAGCTAACAGGTTCGATTCCGGTCAAGGGCATGTACCTTGGTTGCGGGCACATCCCCAGTGGGAAGTGTGCAAGAGCCAGCTGATCAATGTTTCTCATTGATGTTTCTGGATCTCTATCCCTCTCCCTTCCTCTCTGTAAAAACCAATAAAATATATTAAAAAAATAAAATAAATAAATAAAATAAATAAAATATAGATTGTCTTTTCTGAAAAAGGAAGAAACCTTGAGAAAAAAAAATTATGCATGTAGGATACATACTATGTGACTGTTACCAACAGGAATCACAAATATTTTCATATCATCTTACAGTTGCTGCAGATATCTCAAAATATGCTGATCACTACTTTGAAATTACAATAGTTATTAGACACACTGCTAGAACTTGTTAATGTGTTTATAATGAAGCCCACATGTCACTATATCACAAATTTCTTTTTTAATGTTTGCAAATTATATTTTAATATAATGGTTACCTTTTATTTGTATGTATTTTAATTTTTTTATGCATTTAAAGATATTCTGAGGAGTCCAGAGGCTTGCCAGATGCCAAAGGGATCTATAACTCATAAAGGTTAAGAGCCTCTGTGTTAGAAGATCTGCTAGTAGCTGCAGTGATCACAGTAATCCAATAAATATTATGTAACCTGATTCACTATATGCTCTTTAGCAAATGGAAATGATCATTTCCAAGTTAAATGTCATTGGATGGTCAAGACTTAAATATTTGTCTTAATTTCCCATTTTAGAGTGAATATAAGAAGTTTACAAGAAAATATTGCACCCAAATTAATTCCTATTCTAAGATGCAACTTCTCTGAGCTTCAGTTTCCCTAAATGCAAAATGAGATTGTAGCCCAGTTCTCTAAAGTCCTATTCACCTCCATAATCCATTGGTTCTTTATAGTTGCTTGCTCACCAAACAAGCCATCTATCTGAGACTTGGCAAGCTCAGCTGATATAACCTCAAGTTAGGGTCTTATTTCTGTCCTTTTGTGGGAATTACAGTAATAATATACAGCCCATGCACAGCCCACAGATTTCATAAAGAGAAGTTTACTTTTTTTTTTCTGAGAATGTTTGCTTTCCCATCTAACACCTCTATAGTTACCATCTTCTTATCAAACTACTAGAGGCCCAATGCAAAAAAATTCATGCAAGAGTAGGCCTTCCTTCCCTAAGGCACCCGAGACTCAGGCTTCCCTCTCCACAGACTGCTTCCCTCGGGATACCCACAGGCACCCAGGACCTGGGCTGGCTCCCCTCCCATCCCAGCTTCATCAGGAAGGATGCCCGATCTAATTAGCATATTACCCTTTTATTATTATAAATTGTATAAGCAGAGATATTTTGAAATAGTTTTAGTTCCCTGTTTGCTGCAAATGTATCCAGTAGCAAAATCTCTGCCCTGTGTGCAGTTTAAACTTCACTATGTAGTTAAAATTAATATACACGTTAGTGGCTCAGGGACAAAGTACATATGTACCTTTATCATCCGCTTGACAGCCTCCACGGTTTCATCTGCTGAAACTTCAAATGGTTCAAAAGATTCCTCAAAGGCTATGAAAATCCTCATTTTCTCAAAAACAAAACACACACATAAAACAAACCCCACAACTTTAAAAAAATATCCTGTTTGATAACTGGAAAAAAATCCAACTTGCAATTAAGGACAAAAATGGCGGGCAGAGGCTACTATTACAGTCTAGACTCAAAGGTGACCTGAAAGAATGTGAAGAAACAAGTCCTGCAGTACCACAGTATTGGCAACATAGCAGCTATGTTTGGGGAAACATTTCTCAGCCAATGGCAGCAGTCAATAGCCACCTAGTTCCTATATTGTGGAAACCAGCAAACTTGACAATAATTGAGGCAAATGTGAAAAACAGTCAAGCATGTAATATAAAACACCACATGTAAATCACTCTTTTGTGATGTGATCACCACCCATTGACTCTTGAATCCATATTCATTCAGTATAGCTTATTGAAAGACCTTTCAAAACAGGTATTTAATTGGGATGCACTGGCACACAGTAAAGTAAAGCAGAGTTGGTTTTATTGACTGTGATAATCCTCAAAGTTCTCTGTAAATAACTCTCAGCTGAAGCTTTCTGGTTTCCATAACAACTTTGTATACTTGTTCCCCAGAAGTATTTCTAATCCTGCCTCTGGGACAGAACAATACCCACTAGCACCAGGGAGATGAATGTGTAGGCAAAAGACTCTGTGGCTTTCCCTTTCCATCTCAGTCCAACAGCAACACAACATAGCTGGTATTTCTTTTAGCCCCTGCCTTTATGTTATTTAGAACAATTTGCTATTATCTTCTGCAACTTCCTGAAACTTGTTGGTGGAAAATATTTCAAACCCCACTCAATAAATGAGCAAACATATTCAGCACCACTACTCAAATTCATAGAGCAAACATTTTACTTAGAACTTAATTTTAAGACTCTCCTCTGAAATCCCCATATGATACATCTGGTTTAATGCGATTATGTCTGATCATTTTTTCTTATACATATGTAAATATTGTCTTCTTCCTGAAATTCCTCCTGATCTAGGACAGAATCCTCATCTTGCATTTCTTTTCACTCTTAATGGCACCTAGCCCAATGTGACTCATATGACAGGTGCTCAGTAAATGTAACCTGTTGATTGATTCTGTTTCAATTCCCAACCTGAGTTCCAACTTTAAGAAATCTAAGAAAATGGAAAACATAAAGGCAAAGAATTTCACTGCAAAGCTAACTCATTTTGCCTTACATTTTTAAAGTATCTAATCTAATAAAAGAATAATATGCTAATTGCATCACTCCACTATATCCCAAGCCATGCCCACCTGCTAATCAGAGTGACTATATGCAAATTAACCCAACCAAGATGGTGGCTGGCAACCACAGAGCTAGAGCAAACAGGAGGCTTCGTTGCCCCGGGGATGGAGCAAGCTGCCTGCCTAGGCCAGCTGTGGCCTCCGCTCCAGGCAACAAAGTTTCAATTATACAAGATAAATAAACCCCAGAAACCTGTTTCCAGCCAGCCTCGATGGGAACTTGGGTCACTGGGGGCTGTGGCCAGGCTGCAAACAGCCATCAGCCCCTCACCCAGGCTGCCCACACCCTCATGGGGTTAGGGTCCCTGCTGGGGGGCTTGGCCAGCATGCAAACAACCATCAGCCCCTCACCCAGGCTGGCCACACCCTCACCCAGGCTGGCCAGACACTCCAGCAGGGACCCCCACCATGAAGGGGATGTGGCCAGCCTGCAAACGGCCATCAGCCCCTCACCCAGGCTGGCCAGGAACCCCTGCAGGACCCCCCTCCCCTAAGGGGCTATGGCCAGCCTGCAAACAGCCATCAGTCACTCACCCAGGCTGGTTAGGAACCCCAGCGGGACCCCCACCCTGATCCAAGACACCCTTCAGGGAAAACCAGCCGGCCCCCACCCATTCACCAGGCCTCTATCCTATATAATAAAAGGGTAATATGCAAATTGACACCAGGCCTCTATCCTATATAATAAGAGGGTAATATGCAAAATTCCCAGCAGAACAACTGGGAATGACTGGTCACTATGACACACACTGATCACCTGAGGGCAGATGCTCAATGCAAGAGCTTACCCTGGTGATCAGTGCACTCTCACAGCGGGAGCTCTGCTCAGCCACAAGCCAGGCTGATGGCTACCAGTACAGTGGTGGTGGTGGGAGCCTCTCCTGCCTCCTCAGGAGCACTAAGGATGTCCGACTGCAGGTTATGCCTGCTCTCCGCTGGCAAGTGGATATCCCCAAGGGCTCCTGAGCTGCCAGAGAGATGTCTGACTGCCAGCTTAGGCCTGATTACCCGGGAGTGGGTCTAAGCCAGCAGGTGGACATCCCCAGAGGGCTCCCAGACTGTGAGAGAGCCCCAGCCAGACTAAGGGACCCATGCACAAATTTTTGTGCACTAGGCCTCTAGTTACAATATAATGCAATCTAATTATGCTGTCAACATTTTTATTTTATTTTATTGATTTTCAACAGAGAGGAAGGGAGAGGGATAGAGAGTTAAAAACATTGATGAGAGAAACATCAATCAGTTGCCCCCTGCACATCTCCCACTGGGGATGTGCCCGCAACCAAGGTACATGCCCCAAACCGAATCAACCCCAGGACCCTTTAGTCTGCAGGCCAACGCTGTATCCACCGAGCCAAACCGGTCAGGGCTGCTGTCAACATTTTAATAGAATGTAGTTGATTATTATGGGATGTAGTTGATGTTGTTTGGCTTTCTTGATCACCCTCCACACCCCGCAGTTGCTATGACTGTTGATTGTTAAAGACTCATAGTTTTCCAAAGAATTGCCCTCAGTTGATGGGAGCTACCTTGCCAGGAGAGCTAGCACTCCCCTCGATAACTGACTGTGATGTGTCTACAAAAGGCCTTCTCATCCTAAAGGGTGGAAATATCCTAAGGGCTGAATCCTTCCTCAGCATTCTCTTCTCAATGCTACTGAACTCTCTCCATTACAGTTTTTCTTGAAGAACACTCCCTCAGTAATTGACATGCATCTCAATCCCACCCGGGCTCTGCTTCCATAGAAACCAACCAACCCAAGGCAGAGGATTTAAAGAAGCGCATATGCTTTAAGAAATCACAACCAAGTGCTTTGTAGCTTCCTGAACTGTATATTTATTTATACATATGTATTTTTGTGCACTGTGATAGACTTGCCTTTCAGAGTAATTACCCATCTTAAAATTATATCATTAAGCACTTATTCCCAATTCATGCCCCCCTCCCCAAGCCGTATTTGTAATGTGACCTTATTCTCATCATTACAGTTGGATGAACCAGATTAAAACTGTCAGAATACTTTCTCTTTGGACTGAAGGAACATATGACTTTGTGGTTGGTTGTTAACATGTAACTTAATAACTGTGGGTGGACCATATTCTTCCTCCAATGTGATTGAGTCAGCAGAGAAAGCTGACTAAGAAGAAAGAATGAATCATACAGACAAAGAGGAACAGAGGACACAGAAAGATAGAGAGCATTCCCATGATTTCTGTTGCTCTTGAGTTTTTTGAGACACCTTGTCTATGTATACTAAATTCTCCTCATTTTACTTAAGCATTCTGTAGTGTCTGTTACTTAAAATCAAGAGGTCTAACTCAACTAATCATCAGAAAGATGTGAATTAAAACACCAAGGAGGTATCCCCTCACATCTGTCAGATTGGCTATCATCAACAAATGAACAAACAAGTACTGGTGAGGATGTGAAGAAAAAGAAACCCTAGTGCACTGATGATGGGAATTCAGGTTGGTGCAGCCACTTTGGAAAATAGTATGGAGTTTCCTCAAAAAATAAAAAATGGAACTGCTGCCCTAGCTGGTTTTGCTCAGTGGTAAGAGTGGTGACCCACAGACTAAAGGGTGCTGGGTTTGATTCTGGTCAAGGGCATGTACCTCGGTTGCAGGCTAAATCCCTGTCCCAGCCAGGGTGTATGGGGTGGCAACCAGTCGATGTAGTATGTTTTTTTCTTTCTCGCTCTCTCTTCCACTATGAAAATTAATGAAAAGCCGGTTGGGCATAATTCACTGGTTGAGTGTCGACCTGTGAACCAGGAGGTCATGGTTTGATTCCCGGTCAGGGTGCATGCCCACGTTGTGGGTTTGATCCCCAGTAGGGGCATGCAGGAGAAAGCCAATCAATGATTCTCTCTCATCATTGATGTTTCTATCTCTCCCTCTTCCTTCCTCTCTGAAATCAATAAAAAAATATTTGAAAATCAATAGAAAAATATCCTTAAGTGAGGATTAATAAAAAACTAACAAAGCAAAAACAAAGTAAATAAATCCAAAGAAGATTTTCAATTTTATGAAAAAAAACAAAAATACAAAAACAAACCCTTACCAGACTAATGTCTTTGGTTTACACCATATTGGTTCCAAAAAGTTTCATAGGAGCATTCTACTTTCTGATAGTAGGGGAAACCTGTATTAACTTAGGAAAAGAATATTAAAAACTTTACAAGATAATGGCATGCTGATGTACCTGTTCAAGTCTTTTATGTTTTTTGGTTGTATTTTTACCTTTATTTTACCCATATGTGTTTCTTGCTAAGTTTACTCCTAAAAATTATCTTTCTTTTCTTTTATTAATGGAGCATTTTCTATTATTATGTCTTCTCTTTTGTCATTCATTCCTAGAAAGATATTAATTTCTGTGTTTTAATTTCAAACACAACCACACAGTTGAATTATTACATTATTTGTGTTACTTTTAAATTTTATTTGTCATGATTTTCTTGGTTTACAAGTAGTGTTCTATGACAGGGGTAATTTTACTTACTATTTTCTAATTTTTATTTTTCTCGTTGAATCATTTTAACTAGTATCTTGAGAATAACACAAAACAACAATGTGGTGATAATGAATATTTTTATCTTGTTGCAAAGGAAGCTGAATCTTTTATAATCTTTATTGTTGAGTGTATTATAGATGTCCCCCTTTTTAAGAAGCTGAATCTTTTGTTGTTGTTGCTTTTCTTTTTATTAGTAGAAACAAGTACTAATATAAGTCTTTTGTAAAAGTGAAGTGGTGTAACTGAACTTTTGGCAAGCAGGAAATACCTGTATATAAATAAATATTATCTCAATAAAAACACCAACAGAATTTTTCCAGTTGTGTTGAGATATAATTTATATATACCACTGTGTAAGTTTAAGGTGTACAACATGATGGTTTAATATACATATATATTGCAAAATGATTACCACAATAATATTAATTAATACATCCATAATCACAGAATCACCTTCTTCTTCTCCTCTTTTTTCAGTGAGAACATTTAAGGTCTGCTCTTAGTAACTTTTAAGTATATAATATAGTATTGTTAACCAACAGGATTTTTCCAACTGAGGCAAAATACTTCTAAAATTAATGTAGAAAATAAACAAGTAGAGCTTAGAAAACTTTGAAAAAGAAGAGTAATGAAAGACAATCACTTACCAGCTGTTAAAATGCATTATAAGGCTACATGAATTAAAGCAGTGTTGTGGTAACCCTGACTGGAGTGCACCAGATGCTAAGTGGTTAAAGGCCCATTTGCCGTATGCGTGTGCAAAGGCAATGACACAGCAGTTTCCCTGTACACACTGAGAAGGTGCACCTTTATCTTATGTAACACTGATTTAACTATTTGGCAAGAAACCTCTTTTGTCTGAGCTAGTATAAGAGTGTGTTGCTCACCAGCAGAGGCTGGCTCCTTTGTTTGCTACTATTATTTTGTGGGACCACCTTGCAGGGCTGCTGTGTTGGCAATGGCTGCTTGGCCTGCGATAAAGTCTCTCACACCTGGATACAGATGATCATGTCTTCTTCTAATTCCCAGTGTCCAACGAAGTCCAGGCCAGAGAAGTTCCCACCCAAAAATTCACATAGTCGGCAGGATCTTGGGGTAAGTGCCCTGTCTGCCTGGCTGGAGGTCATATAGCCCCCAAATGGGCAGTGATATCCAGTAGTGGTAACCTGATGTCTTGAACCCCCCACTCCCCACCCTTGGGAGGATTGGGAACAGGTTGAGATGACACTGGTGGTGTTAGAGAAGACATTATTGTCCCTGATGGACCAGATCCTCAGAGACCAGAAAAAGGCAGCTGGAAAGAACTGAGACTTAGGAAAACTGAAGCATCCATCTAATCTGATAAAAGAGCCTCACTCTATTACACACAAGCCATGCCCACCATCCAAGCCACACCCACCAGCCAATCAGAGTGATAATATGCAAATTAACCCTTTGTAATGACCTGGCTCCCAGAGGCTAAGTTTTCCATTTCTGGTGGAGACAGCTCCAAGTTATCTGAACCATCATCCCACAATCTTAGGAGCCATGCTGGAATAAGTTCCCCTTGCCTCTGCCAACTTTGTTTTGTTGCAGAAGACAGCCATGGAGCTAGAGCAAACAGGAGGCCAGCGATGGAGGAAACTGCCTGCCTAGGCCGGCTGTGGCCTCCACTTGAGGCAACAAAGTTTCAATTATAGAAGCCAGGAAGCTGAAGCAAACAGGAGGCTTTGTTGCCTGCCTAGGCAGGCTGTGGCCTTTGCTCAAGGCAACAAAGTTTCAATTATAGAAGATAAGTAAACCCCAGAAACCTGCTTCCAGACAGCTTCACTGGGACCTTGGGTCAATGGGAGCTGTGGACAGCCTGCAAACAGCCATCAGCCCCTCACCCAGGCTGGCCAGGCATGCCAGCAGGTGGACATCCCCCGAGGGGTCCCAGACTGTGAGAGGGCACAGGCCAGGCTGAGGGACCCCTCCCCACCCCCCCGAGTGCACAAATTTTTGTGCACCAGGCCCCTAGTCTTATATAAAAACTGCTGTTTGAAATTTTAATCCTGATAGTATGGCTTCTGTAAATGCTTGCTTACTTAAATAATAAGGAAAACAAGACTACTCCCATTCCAGAGAGGCTGTAAACTATGCCCCAGACAGAGTTGTCAGTACTGCCACCAGGCCAGATCTTGAGATATAGTCTCATGGTCCCTTCCCAGCATGCAGGCCTTCTTTCTCAGAAGACCTGGAAGTCTCATTCCAAATTTGGGAGTCAAAGGACTGAAAAAAGTATAAATAAAGGGAGTTTCCTCCATGTTTGGGGGCCCAGAATTTGAAAGACACATTTTCCTCTGGGCCTGCACAGAATTTAATAATAAAATGTAACTCCCTTTCTCTAACCGTGGCTTGGTTTTTCTCCGGTCTTCTGCAACAAAACAAAGTTGGCAGAGGCAAGGGGAGCTTATTCCAGCATGGCTCCTAAGATTGTGGGATGATGGTTCAGATAACTTGGAGCTGTCTCCACCAGAAATGGAAAACTTAGCCTCTGGGAGCCAGGTCATTACAAAGGCAGCATTAGGCTCCGAAACAGCTGCCACCTGGGCAATCAAGCACAGCATGGAGGTCACCACTGTGGGAGCCCAAGGGCTTCCGTCTGCCCAAGTCTTGTAGCCTCGGGTGATGAGCATTTTACAATGAACATGAAAAAACTTGATTCTCACCATAGGCCCTTGGGCAACCTTTGGCTTACTGGTGGCCACTCTGATCTCTTTTGTAGAAATTGGTGTGGCTGTGGCCAGCTTGGGGGACGTGAAGATTGGATCATGAAAGAATGGGGCAGCAAGACCTGTGACTGTACCTAAGATGATGTCTAAGGCAGCAGTGGGGACTGAGCTGGTGAAAGTTCCTGGTATGCAAATGTGGCTGGCCCTACTAGCAACAGAGGTGAATTTTGCCTACAGGTGCATTGGTGAAGCCCATTGCTAGGGGACACTCTGCATCTCGAGGCTGTACTGTTGTCCAGCCTGCCAAGTAGTCCAGGTGCAGCAGGGTTGCCTGCCAGGGGCCATGGGGAGATTGGACAGACCCAGGGGGCCATAGGGAGATTGGACAGACAGTATTGTGATTGGAGGAGGTGAGGTTCATGTGTGGCCCCTACAGTTCTCTGATGTGGCTGGTGAAGAAGTCTGACAGCACCTGGCAGATGACTGTGGTATGCATAGACTAAGTGGAATGACTTTCCCACTACCCTCTGTGGTGCTGGCTGTAGCAGATTGCATGGATCACACTGGTGTTGGGTTGATGCCACTATGTGGTAGACTTGGCTGGTGCCTTCTTCTTTGTGGACCTGGCCTCAGAGAGTCAAGAACAGTTGACTTTTGCATGGAGGGTTGACAATGGACTTTTGTCATCCTCCCTTAGGGATGTTTGCATGGCCCTACCATTTGTCGTTGTTTGGTGACACTGGATTTAGCAGCCTGAAACAAACCTCCCATGGTGTTCCATTGTGTTGATGGTGTGTTAACCTCTGATTCTCTTGCAGATTTGAATGCAGCTGCCAGTAGTTGATGGCAGACCTTGGACTCATAGGGATTGGCAGTCAATGACTGCAAGGTCTAGGGACCTGGCTTATCTGTCAAATTCTTGGGAGTCGTCTGGTTGAGTGAGACCAAGGTGATACCCATAGCAGTCATTGATAAAATATAGGCTTATCCCCAATCCACCTGGCACAGACGCAGACCTATACTGGTCTTTTGAAGTACTGACAAGCGTTCATTCCCCACCTGGCACAGTTGTTATGGCCATTGTATCAATTGTCCTGGAAGGCGGCGACATGGAGCTGGACCCCCAAAATAGAGGAGGCCTTTCTAGCTGCCAAGAGGGCAGTCACTCAAGTGGATGAATAAGGGTACTCATCTCCCAAGAGGGAAGTTGCCCAAATGGGTGGAGAAGGGTTTTAGTCCCTGTTGTGAAAGGAAAGTGAGATCTGATACTCTCTTGTTGAGAGACATTTGGCAGCCATGTGTGCTGCCTTGCAGGCCTATGAAGCTATTATAGCACAAAGTAAAGTACTTGTAAAGACAGCATATGCTATAGCTGGTTGGCTTAGGTCCTGGTGACCACACATAAGTCAGGCATGGTGCAAACCCCAAATTTAGCAAAGTGGGGAGCCTCTATGTTAGGACCTGTGATTTATGAGACCCTGTCAAGGGATGAAACTCCTATGGAGAGTTACTTCCCAGTCCATTCCAAGAGGGTACACCGCCCTTTCCGGAGGCCATGTGGTATATGGACAGGTCTAGCAGTGGGAAACTTGCTACATGAACAGCTGTGACTGTCTGTTTGAATACTGACAAACTATGTGGTTCAATTCAGATGTTGGGCAAAGTAGCCCTTTGGCTATTGAGACATATAGCTGGGCTGTCTTTACAGGCCTACCTTTATGATTGCCACAATGGCACAAATAATAGTGGATGATAGGACATCGCCCCATGTGGGGACAGGAAGTGTGGCCTGTTAAAAGGCAAATGCTGCCTAGGGGTGGACCCACCTAAATTAGAATATTGGGCTAGATAAGTATGCAGAAGTATCTTCAGATACTGCATGTGCAAATAAAAACAACAGATGAACTATTGTGACCCAAAGTATATTCATCTAGAACTTTGTTGCTGCTGACACCTGCCCCCTTAGCAGAGAGGGAAAAGGCAGTGTGGACCTGGCCATGGTCTGTTATTGGGGAAGGGTTCTAGGTAGTCCTCTGGGGTATGATTATAAGTTACAGTTTCACCTCTTGATCCAACCCTGGAAATATATCCTGTGCTCTGAAAGAAATAGACAATGAAATACAGGCCATAAAGACCTCTCCCATGACCAACTCTGAGATTGGTCATGATGCTGGGCATTCTTGATTTTACTATTGGGGCCAGAGTACTGGTCCTAACATGCTACAGTTTATATTGTTGTGGGCTGTGTTCAAGGAGCTAGCATCTGGACCAGGATACCCTTAAAAGACCAACCAGTATAAGGAATGGAGTGTGGGGACTCTGACCAGAGTACACCAGATGTTAAAGACCCATCTAAACTAATAAAAGTGGAATAGTAAAATTAACCGTTTCTTCGGGACGCCCACCAGCCAATCAGAGCGACTGTATGCAAATTAGCCCAGCCAACATGGCGGCTGCCACTCACGGACCTGAGTAAACGTTTAGGCAGCGTCCGTTGCAGCAGGAGCGAGAGCGAAACTGTTTTCGGCCCTTGGCGGGCGGGCTCCAAAACATGTTTCAATAATGTAACAATCATAGAATCCTCGGGAGCTGAAGGGAACAGCAGGCCTGGCCTGATTTACTAAGAGTAACAAAGTCTCATTATAGACCTGCGCTGCGAGGTGAAGCAGAAGGGGTTCTCTTACCTCAGCCCACCTCAGCTTAAAGGAACAGCATAATTATAGGAGATAAACAAACCCCAGGCCTTAAAGGAACAGCATCAATTATAGGAGATAAACAAACCCCAGGCCTTAAAGGAACAGCATCAATTATAGGAGATAAACAAACCCCAGAACCTGCGTCCAGCCAGCCTTGCTGGGACATTGGGTCAATGGGAGCTGTGGGCAGCCTTAAAGCCAGAAAGCGCCAATCAGCCCCTCACCCAGCCTGGCCACACCCCAATGGGGTGAGGGACGTTCCTGGGGGGCTTGGCCAGCCTGGAGACAGCCATCAGCCCCTCACCCAGCCTGGTCAGGCACGCCAGCAGGTGGACATCCCCAGAGGGGTCCCAGACTGCGAGAGGGCACAGGCCAGGCTGAGGGACCTCCCAAGTGCACAGAGCGGCTGCAGGGCAGAAAAGCACAGGACCCAGGACGGGTGCATGGGAAAGAGGCGGCAGGGTTGGAGGGCACCAGGAAGCGGGTAAGAGGTGGCAGGGTTGGCAGCCTGCTTGGTGGGCTTCCCAGGTCCTTTGCGGGGCATTGGGGAGCGGGAAAGAGGCAGCAGGGTGTCAGTGGCCTGCTTGATGGGCTTCCCAGGCCACTTGCAGGGCACCAGGAAGTGGGAAAGCCAGGTAGCGGGCCAGGGAGTGGGAAAGAAGCAGCGGGGGGTCAGTGACCTGCTTGGTGGGCTTCCCAGGCCCCTTGCAGGGCACCAGGGAGCGAGAAAGCAAGGTGGTGGGATGGGGAGCGGGAAAGAGGTGGCGGGGGGGTCTCGGCCTGCTTGGCGGCTGCCCAGGCCCTTTGCGGGGCACCGGGGAGCGGGAAAGCAAGGCTGCAGGGGCTGGAGTCCTGCTTGGCAGCTCCCCAGACCCCTTGGTGGCACCGGAAAGTGGGAAAGGAAGGCAGCAGGGGACAGGTGAGTGGGAAAGAGTTGGCAGCCTGCTTGGCGGCTTCCCAGGTCCCTTCCGGGGATCAGGGAGCAGGAAAAGGCTGGCCTGACCATGAGGCGGGGTTTTCCCTGCTTTCTGGTGGCTGGAGGAAGATGGGCAGTAGGCAAGCTTGGGAGGCAGGCCGCCCGCAGCCCTGGTCACAGCTCAAAAAAGAGAACAACATGCAGGGGAGGGCAAGAGTCTGAG
>PVJC01045853.1:0-13541 GCA_004026665.1 Murina feae
CCTTGGCGGCACCGGGAAGGGGGAAAGGAAGGCAGCAGGGGACGGGTGAGTGGGAAAGAGTTGGCGGCCTGCTTGGCGGCTTCCCAGGTCCCTTCCAAGGATCAGGGAGCAGGAAAAGGCTGGCCTGACCACGAGGCGGGGTTTTCCCTGCTTTCTGGTGGCTGGAGGAAGATGGGCAGTAGGCAAGCTTGGGAGGCAGTCAGCACCCAGCCCTGGTCACAGCTCAAAAAAGAGAACAACATGCAGGGGAGGGCAAGAGTCTGAGAGATCAACATAGAGGGGGTACCTGCTCCAAGCCTCCACGGTGTGCCTGGGGGCAGGCCCCCGGCAGGTAGACACACAGAGGAGGACTGCTCCGAGCCTCAGATGCGGCTGGGGGCAGGTCCCCAGTGGTGACACACACACACACACACACACATACACACACACAAAAGGCGCCTGGCAGACTGGGGCCATCATAGGACATCCACTGAGGGGTCCCAGACTGTCAGAGGGCACAGGCCAGGCTGAGGGACTCCCTCCACCCCGAGTGCACAAATTTTTGTGCACCGGGCTCCTAGTATACATATAATATGAAAAAAAGAGAGGAGATAATATATCATGATCAAGGAGGGTTTATATCTGGAGAAGGCATTTTAAAAAATTCAATTCCCATTTATGATAAACATAAGCCTTAGCTAACGAGGAGTAGATTGGAACTTTTTCAACCTGATAAAGATATGAAACTACAATAAACATTATACTTAGTGGTTTAAGACAGTGCTTTCCCTCTGAAATTAGGAATGATGCAAGGATGTACAATACCAGTCAATGTACCAAAATTGTATTTCTGTATACTATCAATGATTAATTGATACATAATTTTAAAGTGTTATTTGCAAGTGCATTAAAAATTATGAAGTACATAGAGCTAAATGCATCAAAATATGTGCATGACCATTCCACTGAAAACCATACAACGTTGCTGAGAGAAAGTAAAGAAGGTCTAAATAAATGCAGAGGTATCATGATGTGTATGGTTTGGATGACTCAATTACTAAGATGAGAACTTTTCTTAGTAAGTACCTGATTTCAAGAATTCCTGTAAAACTATAGTAATCAAGACAGTGTAGGAATGCCACCCTATGGTTTAATTGAGGAGCTGGTGATTTTGAAAGGAGGACTAACTACAAGGGGCACTAGGGACCTTGTGGGGATGGTGAAATTTTCCTGTCTTTTTTTAAAATATATTTTATTGATATTTTACAGAGAGGAAGGGAGAGAGATAGAGAGTTAGAAACACCGATGAGAGAGAAATATCAGCTTCCTCCTGCACACCCCTACCGGGGATGTGCCCACAACCAAGGTACCTGCCCTTGACTGGAATTGAACCTGGGACCCTTCAGTCCGCAGGCTGATGCTCTGTCCACTGAGCCAAACTGGTTAGGGCAATTTTTCTATATCTTGATTATTATGTTCGTATGGGTATATATGCAAGAAGTTGTCAAACTGTAAAATGTGGATAGATTTTATTTTAGCTAAAATATACCCTAATAAAGTTGAATTTTAAAAAACATCCATATTTACAGGGTAGTTTACCTCATATATTCCTCCAGTTTTGAGATGGGAATATGTAATTTTTAAAAAGCTTCTTCCATTTATCTCTTTGGAACATGACTAGTAGGCATTCAGTAGTTTTCAATATATCCTATATAATAAGAGAAGAATATGCTAATTAGCTGTTACGCCCTAAGGTGTAAGGAACATTCACATCACAACCAGATCATGGATCAGCAGGGAGATGGGCCAGCGAGGTGCAAGCAGGCTGCAGAGAGCTATAGGAGGGGGCAGGGCAGCAGGTATGAGGGGAGAGGAGGAGAGGGATGGAGGGGGGAGCTACAGGAGGGTGGCAGCGACCTACTGGCGCATGGATTCCTGGCAGGGCTACTAGTTATTCAGTAAAATACAAGATTGATATAAGCTAAGTATTTTGAATACTTATTTTCATAATAAAAATTTTGGAAAGTGTGATGTATCCTTTTATACAAAGAACTAGAGGTCCGGTGCACAAATTCATGCCCGGGTGGGGTCTGACCGGCCTGCCCCAATCAGGGCCTATCGGGCCAAACTGGCCAGGGGGAAGGGGCCGCAGGTGATTGGTAGGCCAGGCTCACTCCTGATCAGGGTTGGGGGGCTGATTGAGGGTTGGGCCAGCTGGCCCCATCCCCTGGTCGAACTCCCAGTGGAGGGGACAATTTGTATATTAGCCTTTTATTATATAGGGTAATACTTGAAAGTTACGTATTTATTGTAGTAGAATTTCCTCATTTCCTGTTGACTTTTATTGAATTATGGCCATATGGTTGCTGATATATATTTCCCACTTTCAGATTATTATACTTATCAAATATTTAGATGCAGCCATTTTTGGGTCATAAAGTAACCCAAAATTTATTTTATTTCATAAACTAACTTTTTTGATTTCATTAAGTAACTTGCCAAGACCAGATATCTGGGCATAGCCTGTGCTCATAATATAGCTATGGCACTTTTATAATAATATAGAACAATTAACCTAAAGTGGTGATTTATAATTGAACATTTTTAAAATAAAAATTGGTTACCATGGGTCTTTATTTGATAGAGCAGCACAAGCTCAAATAGTTGTGGTATTAATCTTTTTCTCACACACAGTTTTACAGAGATTATGTATGCTTCTGTAAAAGAAACGACCTTCTTAATGTACTTTCATTTATTTTGGAATAGTCTGGGTAAACTGATATAAACCTCTTGCTTTTAAAATGTTTTTTTCCAGTATTTAACAAATTTTCTGGTTAAGAAAACACAAGGTGGTGGTATTTTAGTCTAGCTATTTAGATCTACAGGGAGGATGCAAAAAGGCACCCTGGCTTTTACTCCTATCCAGGATGTGATGTTTGGTATTCTTAACTAGTGACAAAATTATAATCCACATAAATTTGTACATACATTGGAAATGATAATGTAAATTTGCTTGCTTATTCTAGGAATGATAAAACAGATGCTTTGAGATTTAGCCCTAGTTGGGTAGCTTAGTATACACCAAAAGGGAGCAGGTTCGATTTCCTGTAAGGGCACATACTAGGCTGTGAGTTTGACCTTGGTCGGAGGCAACTGATGGATATTTCTCCCTTCCTCTCTAAGGAAAAAAAATACAAACTTGATTACAAAACCACACATATCGTTGGGTGAAGATTTTTAAAAGGTTACATTTAAATTTTAGTTTGAATAATGCATTTTTCACCTGTTAGCCATTTACAAAAATAAGTCATCTCTGTACCTCCATTTCTTCATGTGTTAAAATTAAAATTTAACTGAGTATACTTCTATATGTCAACTCGAATAGGGCAGTGTAAATGAAAACAGTGTGAAAACTAGAAATGAATGGACAGAGTCTTTAGAGCAGGAAAATGACATGATACACTATTTTAGGTTGATAATGTATGATCTGAGACTGGGCAAGAGAGGAGTAAGACTAGAGAAGTAGAAGGGGACAAGATCGTAGGTGAGGTTGGTGACATTGAGAGTGGAGATCAAAAATGTAATTAGTCATTTTGGAGGGAAAACTTACTTCATAGTGATTGATGAGAAAGAAGAGGGAAAAGAAGGAATCTCTTGCCTTCCAGATTATCAGTATCTGACTGCCAGTTATTTTTCACAATCTGGCCTAAGCACAGACACAGAATTGTAAGGACTTCTAAGAATTGATAGTCTTTTGGCTCTGTGTAGGATGCTACCTGCATTCATGAACATAGAGAATTTGGGAGAAAATGCTGGTTTGGTTAGTAAGTCAACTTATTCACCTGTAAGCAAATAGAGTTCCATACTACAGATACGGGTATAAAATACTACCATAATTTTTATGTGGTATTCGTGAAATGTATTTATTTAGGAGCACAGACATCTGATTGTAAAGTTCCATTAGTATTTGGGAAAATGATCCTTTTAGGCCTTTTGAAAGATAATATTTTCTTCCTAACAGTGCTGAGTCTGGTATTTAGTATTTAAGAAAAAACATAACTGTAGTGAAATCTTTGGCTTTCAGATAATTTGCATTCAGTGTTATACAGTGTTATATCTGGGGAAGGGGAACATTTCTGGATCTTATATAAATTTGAGTATTTGTTACAGAGTTGTCTAGTTATTGTCAATGTTAAAATAGTAGGATTTAAATCAAATTTTCTGTGAACTGGGATAATTATTTTACAGCAGTGGTTTTCAAACTTTAAGGTTCCATCAGAATCATCTGGAGAACTTGTTAAAGCACAGGTTGCTGGGTCCTGCCTGTAGTACTGTAGTAGATCTAGGGTAGAGCTGGAAATTTGCATTTTTAGCAAGATGATCATGCTTATGGTAAGAACTACTATTATATAGTAAGGACTAAGATTATACTTAGAAACCACAATTTAGCCTCAAAAATAACTTTAAAAAATATATAATCTCTAAGAAATAGATTTAATTTTCATAAACATATAGCTCAAATCCAAATCCCCTTAGGGTATGATAAATGTAAAATGTTTGTTATAGTGTTCGCTAAAAGCTGTTGTTCATACTTATTTAGCAACAGAATAAATTAGAAAAATATATTTTAAAATACTGTAAGGACATTATAAATGTTCTCTATTCACAAAAATAATTGACTATTTAGAGGTATTTGGTACTTCTAAATATGTAATTAACTTACCCAGTAATTTCCTTGAAGTTAAACATGCTTATATTTTTAAAGATTTTAATACCTATGTGAAAATCCCAAAAACCTCTTCACTAAAAAATGAATGGTCCTTTTCTTCTCTTACCCCATCTATCCCATTATCCCCAAAGTTTCAAAACCTAAAACTCTTGGAGGATCAGTATTGTCACAATACATATGATTAATATAGTATATCAACCCAAATTAATTTAAGTAATTTTTTTAAATCTTATTTTTTTAGCTAATGGGAATGACAACAAGAAATTTAAAGGAGATAGACCTCCCTGTTCGCCCTCCCGTGTTCTCCATCTTCGCAAAATCCCAAGTGATGTCACCGAAGCAGAGGTCATATCATTAGGTCTACCATTTGGCAAAGTAACTAATCTTTTGATGTTGAAAGGAAAAAGTCAGGTATGTAATATTTAAAGATTGACCCATCGTTATATCTCTGGGTATTAGTGTTAAAGATGATTTTTATTTTTTTGAACTTTTCTAAATTGCATTTTCTAAATTTCATTCTATTTACATAAAGTAGTTTTTAAATTATTTTTTGTGTATGACAAGAAACAAAAATAAAAATATTAACATTGACTGGTCTTTTTTTCTTAATAAAAAAACTTATATTTTTAATTACAAAATGGCTTATGAAAATATCCTGTGATTACCAAAAGATCCCAACAGAAAAAGAGAGAAAATATAAATTATACCTCATTTGGCAAATTACAGGACATAGAAGTTTTCCAAAATCTATATAGAAATAATTATACTATTTTAGTTATAGAATTAATAAGTAGCTTCTTTGATAATTTCAGAAGTTAATAGTTTTTCTTAAGATGAATATGCTTTTGTGGTGATCATTTCAAAAATATAATACATGTCACATTGATTGAGTAATTGCATACTTTCTTGTTCCATCTCAGACCGCAATGGGATGAATTTTTTAGTTCTCTCCTAGTTCTCTTTTACATTGAGCATTTTTGCAAAGAAGAGGACAACAAATTGAGCTAGGCCCTAGACATTGTGTAGTATATTGGAATGTGTCCTTATGTTTCTTACACTTAGGAATAAGTTTAAGAAGCACATTTTAAATGTATTTATAAATAAGTTGCTTGATTAGCAATAGACTTGCTAGACGCTGGATGATGATGTCTGAATTATGCCCATAGCTTTAGTACGCTATAAACTAACATCCGTGTTTAATTCGGACGAGATTGTTAAGATCTGTAGAAGTTAAATAAGGTATTAGTCTTTGTTGTGTCTACATACTTATCTTCCATCTCTTGGAGATAGTACATGTACCTAGACCTTTATTTTAACACAGTTGCCTTTTTTGAGAATACTAGGTTTGTATGGTTCGAAAAGAGCCAGCATAGCCATGTCTAATGGTTGTGAGATGTCTGACAGCCATGTATCATGTGTTTTATCATATTTCAGTAGTATATCCTATACATTATGTCAAATGGCTGTGAGAGGCAGCAGGCAACATCATACTTTCCTCTGTCGCTACTGTTGGTTCTGGGGTTATATTTATCAGTAGTGCTAATTGACTTACGTTGATTGCTTGTCTTTTGTTTATAAATACTGTTTGAAAAATATCTTGTCAGTGATATACTTTAGCAGGAGATTCAGATGTGAGTCACTAGAACTACTTTTAGGCGTACTCTTTCCCATGGTACTTGGAAGTAGAGTGTTGAGGGCATAATGGGGATTATTTTCACCAGTCTTTCTGTGGGTAGTAATTTGATTTTCTTTCCACCCACATTATGAAAATTGATCCTTTTGACTGGATACTTTAGAAAAACAGAAATAAAACCTTTACTGGAATAACCATGTAAAAATATTATTTTTAAGATGAATTCTTAGGTTTTATATGCTTTCAGGAAAAAACTTCTTATGTATGTACTATTCCAAATACATTGTTTAGTTTTTCCTTTGTGTGACTGATGTTAAACATTGAGTTAATTCTTAATATGTAGTAAAGAGTTGGTAGGAAAAGACCCTCTCCTCATATAGTGAATATTATTAAAATACTACAGTTGCACAATTTTTTTGTTGTTGAAAAAATGATTACAAACAAGGTAGGAGATACTGCCATAGCTATTTTTACCTTGATCATTTTTATCCTTTTTTAGAAATACTAGAAAAAGTATACTACTGATACGACTGGATAGTGGATTTACAGTGTATTGTGGATTTTTATACCTTTTAGATGGTATAAATGACTCAGAGTCTATTTTATTTCTTGAACATGGAGGAATTTTATTTGTTGATTGTAGATCAGTTAGTTAATGGTATTTGATCCACTGTTGTGTGGCTAGCATTACTATTTAATAGAATGTTTTTAATTTAATCAATTTAGTTGTGACATTTGATTAATTCAGTTAAGCATCATATTTAACATTTATTAAGTTAATAGCCTGGAATATTTGCCAAATGGAAACACTTGTCAAGTAAGTAACAAAGAAAGTTAAATTTATAGATACTTGCCATTTCCTTTGTTGAATAAATTTTGTTGTTAAGTACATATTTTATAAATAAATTATAAATGTTTTATATATAATTTGAATTGCTAACTAAATGCTTTATTGTAGTAAAAAATGAATTGAGTTGTCTAACTAGAAACTTGCATTGATTTAAAATGCATTTTAAATTTAAGATGTTTGTAAGGTGGTTCTGAGGGTTCAGAGTAATTAGTATATGTCTATATTTTATCTTCCTAATGAACCATTAAGATAGGTGGCAAAACCTGCCAACTTAAAGCTTTATAAGTATCCTATTCCTATCATATAAGTTACAGGATTGATAGCCAGAAGAAGCCATGTATAGAATAAGATATAAATACCAAGGTGTGTTTTCCATCTTAACTCATCATATGTTACTCTGCAAGTATTTATTAGTAGTACAATGATTACAGATAAAAAATTTTTGCTTGATTTGACTTATTATGAGAAGTTCTTCTGTTTCCCTAATTTGAACAGTTGAGCCTCTGCACCTTGAATGCTCTATTTAATTGTATTCATAAACTGTTTAATAAAAGGGTAAAGAAGAACAGATGGTCATGCCCCATCTCTGAGAATGTTTTAGGAAAGAACTGTTAAATCTCAACTCCTGAAAGCATCCGTTCATAGTGGTGATGCGCACATTTTAAAATATATATATTTTTTATTGATTTCAGAGAGGAAGAGAGAGAGAAAGGTAGAAACATCAGTGATGAGAACAGCTGCCTCCTGCACGACCCCTACTGGGGAGTGAGCCAATCTGGGCATGTGCCCTGACCAGGAATCAAACCATGACCTCCTTGTACAGAGGCCAATGCTCAACCACTGAGCCACACTTGCTGGGCCACACATTTACTTTTGCCTTTTTAATTATTTATAGATTTAGGAGAAACAAAAATAAGAGAAAAATCAAAAACTACATAAATCATCTAATCAACTGGCAATTTCTCAATCCCAAATCCTTTACTGAACTCAGCTTTTCAAGTATGTTCCCAATTAATATCAGCAATACACATTGAGCAAAAGTGTTTTCATGCTCTTCATCACATTGAAGGAAAAAAATCTTTCCATCCCCTTCTTTCATGAGAACAAATATACAATTACTATATGTGTGTGTGTGTATATGTGTATATATATGCACATATATATATATTAATATGTGTGTGTGTGTGCTAGAGGCCAGTGCACAAAAATTTGTGCACTTAGGGGGCAGTCCCTCAGCCCGGCCTGTGCCCTCTCGCAGTCTGGGATCCCTTGGGGGATGTCTGCCTACTGGCTTAGACCTGTTCCCTGGGGGATCGGGCCTAAGCTGGCAGTCAGACATCTCTCTGGCAGCTTGGGAGCTCTAGGGGGATGTCCATTTGCCAGTGTGTAGCAGGCCTAAGCTGCAGTCGGACATCCTTAGTGCTGCTGAGGAGGCAGGTGAGGCTCCCCCCACCACCTCTGTGCTTGCAGCTGGCAGCCTGGCTTGTGGCTGAGCAGAGTTCCCCCTGTGGGAGTGCACTGACCATCAGGGGGCAGCTCCTGCATTGAGCATCTGCCCCCTGGTGGTCAGTGTGTGTCATAGTGATCAGTCATTCCCAGTCGTTCTGCTGTTAGGGTCATTTGCATATTACCCTTTTATTATATAGGATAGAGGCCTGGTGCACGGGTGGGGCTTGGCTGAAGGGTGTCCTGGATCAGGGTGGGAATCCTGCTGGGGTGCCTGGCCAGCCTGGGTGAGTGGCTGATGGCCGTTTTCAGCCTGGCCATACACCCCTGGCAACCCAAGCTCCTAGTCTCTCTTTTTTTTCTTTTTTTTTTTTTTCCTGGGATTTATTTATCTTCTATAATTGAAATTTTGTAGCCTTGAGTGGAGCTGAAGGCCGGCCAGGGCAGGTGGGAAGCTTGGCTTCCTCCATCACCAGGGGAGACCCAGGCCTCCTGCTGGCTCCAGCCCTATGGCCACCGCCATCTTACTTGGGTTATTTTGCATACTCGTTCCTGATTGGCTGGTGGGCATGGCTTGTGGGTGTAGTAGAGTGACGGAATGATGGTTAATTTGCATCTTTTATATGACTTATTTATTTACTTTTATTTTTTTGGCCTGGTCCTTGCCTTGTGATGAGTGGCTTGAGTTGGTACAAGGTGGGGCTACATATGTGTGAGGGGCAGAGATGAATTGGTAACCACAGGATACCTAGTCTGTGTGTAGAACAAAAAAACCAGTTTAGTTATCCAGAGATAACAAACATTTTGCTAACATTTTGGTATGTGCCCCTTCTTTATTCAGATGTATTATTGTCTATGTATGTAATTCTATTTAGGTTGATAATGCATGAGTTTAGAGCAACCTAGAATGACAAAATAGTTCTTAGCTGTCTTTCAAAAACCATGAGTTTTCACTTTACCTTCTTGTGTTTATTGCAGGCTTTCTTAGAAATGGCTTCTGAGGAAGCTGCTATTACTATGGTGAATTATTACACTCCTGTTACTCCTCACCTTCGAAGCCAGCCTATTTTTATTCAGTATTCTAATCACAGAGAACTTAAGACTGACAATCTACCTAATCAAGCTGTAAGTATTAAAGGCATTTTTAAAAATAGCTATAAGCACCTATGGTATAATAGCTTAAGATTAATTTTGTTTCAGAGGAAAAACAAAAATGTGTATGTTGGGTTTTTTTTATCAATCTTAGCATGATTTATTAGTAAAGATTGAGTATGTAAATTTCTTACCCAAAAGCTTAAACATAAGAAAGTGAAGCCATGTTTGTTTGGAGTTTAAAGTTATGGTGTTAAAAATGGCAGATATTTAGTTTTCTCATGAAACTCTTTTCATGAGAGAAAAAAATTAAATTGTTATGTATCTCTTAAAAATCTCAGATCTAAAGGAATTTTAGAAGTCAGTTCTTTCTTTTTACAGAATATGTAACAAAGGCATTGAGAAAGTTGAGTGATGTTTCTATTGTGATGTTAAGTAACTGAATTTAAGGTGTTAATAAGAATTTGTATAGATATGTTTAGTAAATGATTTTAACTTCAAGATGAATGTGCAGTGTAGAATGTCAACATTTCTTAGCTATTTTCCAGTTTTTATTTTGGTGTAGTTCATGTTGAATCTTTCGTGTCTCTTCAGGTTGATTTTTAAGTAATTAAAATAGTAATTTGAAGATTTTTTATTATGTTAATGCATGTTTGGCCCCTATGTTCTTGCTCTAGGCAAAAGAACTCCTCCAGCTCTTGATTCTGTGTTGAAAGTTATTTATAATGTAAGCTGTTGAATTTAAATTACAGTTTTCCACATTATTAAAAATGGATATTTCCTGTATACAATCTTTAATTTGTTCTAAGAGATACTAATCTATATATATAAAAGCGTAAGCAACTGTTATGACTGAACAACCAGTCGCTATGACATGCACTGACCACCAGGGGGCAGACACTCAACACAGGAGCTTCCCCCTGATAGTCATTGTGCTCCCACAGCCAACCTCCCCCATCTGGCCAACCTCCTGCGGACCCTTCCCCCAGACTGGGCCCCAGGCTTAGATGGGGAACCAGGGCTGTGTGGCAGTGGATATGGCCCCTTTCCCAGGGGGTCCAAGAGCTGGCTCCCTCCTTGTGGCCGGCAGCCAACCTCCTGTGCCCCTTCCGTTTCCCCCAGGCCAGCAGGCCCCGATCAGTCCACCACCCACCCTCTGAAGTGGCGGTGCAGTGGCAAGGGAAGGAGGAGAGGGGCAGGTGGGGAACCATGCAGTAGCGGGCACCGATGGCAGTGTTGGCATCCGGCATCTGTTCCTTCTGCACCCGGCCCAGCCCGGTAACCGTTGCCTCCTCTCCCAACCCTGCTGGGGCCTTCGGGCCCTAATTGGCCTGGCCCTCATCAGCCCTGATCACCAGCCAGGCCTAGGGACCCCACCCATGCATTGAATAGCGTGTACCTAGCCTCTAGTGTCATATAATAAACTATATAAGCTTAAGAGTAAATTAAATATTAGATATTTTTAAATAGTGTAGACTTTTTAAAATGAAAAATTGCCTTATGAATTATAAATAAGATACATGGTCATACTAAGACATTAAAACAACATAGAAAAGTTAAAAAAAAAAATTTAGTTAGAGATAACTAATTAGCATTTTGCTAACATTTTTGTGTGTGCCCTGTCTTTATTCAGGTATATTATTGTCTCTGTATGTAATTTTACAAAAGTGGGACTCTGATGTTTTGAAAGCTGTTATTTTTTATAATATATCAGACATTTTCATAAGAACAATTATAGAATTTTTTTATAATTTTTAAATGACTGCATAGTATTCCCTTCCATAGGACAAATATAATTTATCCTACTTCTTTTTCCTCCCCCCAAATATGTTTTTATTGATTTTTAGGGAGAGAGGAAGGGAAGGGAAAGGGAGAGAGAGAAACATAGATTGATTGGCTGCCTTCTGCATACTCGCTACTGGGGATCAAGCCCTCAGCCTGGGGAGTGTCCTGACCAGGTATTGCTTCCTGGGTCTACGCTCCATTTCCTTTATTACAGACATTGAGATAGTTTCCAATTTTATTGTTTTACAAATAATACTGTAGTAAGATTTTTACAATATATACCTTAGCACACTTGCAACATTATCTTATTAGTTTGCATTTCTGGTAGCAAAATTGCTGGGACTGAGCAAATGCATATTTTATATTTTGATATATGTTGTATTATTGCTTTCTGTAAAGATTATGTCCCCACTTTGGATGTCGCTGATAATGTATAAGCAATTTTCCTGTCTTTGTTAATATGATAGATGAGAAATTATATCTTATTGTTTACTGATTTTTATTTGATTACTCATAAAGTATTTATAGCAATTGCTGTTAATGTGGGTTTCCAAAACCCCCATTTAAAAAATTGCAGTAAAATGTCTATAATATAAAATTTAGCTCTAACTGGTTTGGCTCAGTGGATAGAGCGTCATCCTGTGGGCTCAAGGGTCCCAGGTTCAATTCCGGTCAAAGGCATGTCCCTTGGTTGTGGGCACATCCCCAGTGGGGAGTGTGCAAGAGGCAGCTGATCAATGTTTCTCATCGTGTTTCTGGCTCTCTGTCCCTCTCCCTTCCTCTCTGTAAAAAATCAATAAAATATATATTTTTTAAAATTTACAATTTTAACCATTTTAAAGCATGCAGTTCAGTGGATATTAAGTACATTCACATCCTGCAATCCATCACCAACATCCACCTCCAGAACATATTCATCTTCCCAAACTGAAACTCTGCACATTAAACGCTAGCTTCCATTTCCCTCTCCCCGTAGACCGTGGCAACTGCCATTTTACTGTCTCGTAAGTTTTGTCTGCTTTAGTAATATAGTTTTTAAAATATTTTAGTACAACAGTCATATCTCTTAAGATTGTATTAAAGTTTCTGATTTTGACACCATACTCATACAGACCTAGCTAAGAAAAATAAAAAAAAATTTGCCTATATTCTCCTACTTTTACATTTTAGTTGTTTATATTTTAATATGTAAATATTTATTTTATTAAATATTTTTGGAGTGGGAAGTAAGGATTAGGTTTTTTTTTTTTAAATCTTTATTGTTCAGATTATTACAGTTGTTCCTCTTTTTCCCCCCATAGCTCCCCTCCTCCCATTTCCCACCCCAACTTCTGTCCTTGCCCCCCCACTGTCCTCATCCATAGGTGTACAATTATTGTCCAGTCTCTTCACGCACCCCAACACCCTTAACCTCCCAAAATTGTCCGTCCACTCCATTCTATGCCTCTGATTCTATTCTATTCACCCATGTATTCTGTTCATCAGATTTTTTATTCACTTGATTCTTAGATTCACTCGTTGATATATATTTGTTGTTCATAATTTTTACTTTCCTTTTTCTTCTTCCTCTTCTCAAAGGATACCTTTCAGCATTTCACATAATACTGGTTGAGTGGTGATGAACTCTTTTAGCTTTTTCTTGTCTGTGAAGGTCTTTATCCGACCCTCAATTCTGAACGATAGCTTTGCTGGGTAAAGTAATTTTGGCTGTAGGTTTTTGCTGTTCATCACTTTGAATATTTCTTGCCACTCCCTTCTGGCCTGCAAAGTTTCTGTTGAGAAATCAGCTGACAGTCGTATGGGTGCCCCCTTGTAGGTAACTAACTGGTTTTCTCTTGCAGCTTTTAAGATTCTCTCCTTGTCTTTTGCTCTTGGCATTTTAATTATGATATGTCTTGGTGTGGTCCTCCTTCGGTTCCTTTTATTTGGAGTTCTCTGCGCTTCCTGGACTTGGAAGTCTATTTCTTTCACCAGGTGAGGGAAGTTTTCTGTCATTATTTCTTCAAATAGGTTTTCAATATCTTGCT